>PVJI01017604.1:0-35129 GCA_004026765.1 Micronycteris hirsuta | reverse complement strand
AAAAAAAAACAAAACTGTTTCATATGTGTAATATACAAGGTCCAGCACAAATAACACCTCTTTTATTACAAAATCTTTTATTGCAAAATCATAAGTAATTAAGTAACATAACAATGTTGTATTCAAGCACGCCATATAACATTTTAGGTGAAATGATCATATTAAAACTATAAATTATTAGCCCTGGCTGGTGTGGCTCAGTGGATTGAGCACGGGCTGTGAACCAAAGGGTCGCCAGTTCGATTCCCAGTCACGGCACATGCCTGGGTTGCAGGCCACGTCCCCAGTGGGGGACGGTTGAAAGGCAACCACACATTAATGTTTCTCTTCTCCTCTTTCTCCCTCCCTTCATCTCTAAAAAAAAAATGAGTAAAAACTATAAATGATTACACCCATACTATTATCCTACCAACCACATTCAAGCAGGCATTACTTCTGCTGGATCCTGTATATACATGATTCAAATATCAAGAAAATATTAAAAACTTCCCTGGCTGGTGTAGCTCAGTGGATTGAGCGCGGGCTGGGAACGAAGCGGTCCCGGTTCGATTCCCAGTCAGGGCACATGCCTGGGTTGCGGGCCAGGTCCCCGTGAGGGCCATGTGAGAGGCAACCATACATTGCTGTTTCTCTCCCTCTCTTTCTCCCTCCCTTCCCCTCTCTCTAAAAATAAATAAAAATAAAATCTTTAAAAAAAAAAATTAAAAACTTACCAGTGTAAGTTTCACCGCCCACCTTATATGCATATACCTTGTCCTTTACACTCTCCAAACTCAACAAGTAATCAATTGTATTAGTTTTGTGTATCTTCCCAAGGTTTAGGTGCAGTCGCAGCAAATATATACATACCTTTTTTTCCTCCTTTTTTAAAATATAAATGTAGCATGCTGTTTATATTGAAGAACACAACAGTGCAGCCAACTGAGCCACACTGGCTAGGGCAAGGGTAAACACCACTGAAATGAATGGAAAGACAGAAGTCCCAACCAAAGAAATAGATGCTATGTATATTTTTTAAAGGAAATTTTAGACTTGAAAAATACAATAACAAACAATTTACTGAAGAGTCTTCATAGAAGAATGTAGATGACTAAGGGAAGAGTGAGTGAATTTGAATATATCCAGTCTAACAAAGAGAAAAAAGTAAAAAAAAATAAAGAGATTTGAGGACCTATGGGACAATATCATAAGGTCAGAGGAGTCCCAAAAGATGGGAAGAAAAAAACAAAAACTATAACCAGGCACATAGTAACCAAATAAGGAAAAAGTCTTGAAAACAGCCAGAGGAAAAGGACGCTGTTCATGTTAAAGAACAAAGATTTGAATTAAGGACAACTTTTCATCAGAAATCATGGAGGCAAAGCCAAGTGCTGGAAACAGCCCAAGTGCCCATCAGTAAATGAGTGGATCAAAAAACTGAGGTACAGCCCTGGCTGGTGTAGCTCAGCGGAAGGGTCCTGGTTTGATTCCCAGTCAGGGCACATGCCTGGGTTGCAGGCCAGGTCCCCAGTGAGGGCCATGTGAGAGGCAACCATACATTGCTGTTTCTCTCCCTCTCTTTCTCCCTCCCTTCTCCTCTCTCTAAAAATAAATGAATAAAATCTTAAAAAAAAAAAAGGTACATTTACACAACAGAATACTATGCAGCAGAAAGAAAGAACTCCTACCCTTCGCAACAGCATAGATTGAACTGGAGAGCATTCTGCTAAGTGAAATAAGCCAGGCGGTGAAAAACAAATAACATATGATCTCATGTGTAAGTGGAACCTAATCAACAAACAAGCGAGTAAAATAGAACCGGAGACATGGAAATAAAGAACAAACTGACTGTAACCAGAGGGGAGGGGGATAATGGGGCAAAGAACATGTATAAAGGACCCACAGACAAAGACAACGGGGCAGGGGTGGAGGGGAGGATTAAATGTGGGAGGTGGGGGTGGGTTAGGGTTAGGGAGAGTAATGGAAAAATGGGGACAACTGTAATTGAACAACAATGTTAAGTTAAAAAAAAAATCATGGAGGCCAGAGACTGGACAACATGTATTCAGTGCTTAAAAACAACAGTCAATTATCAACCCAAAATCTTTTAACAAGCAATTACATCCTTCAAGAAGAAAAGTAAAATAGAAACAATTTCAGAAGAAGGAAAACTAAGAATTCATTGCCAGTAGACCTGCTTTAAAAGAAATACTAAAGAAAATTCACAGGTAAGGAAATGATAGCAGAGGGAACCCTGAAATGCCAGGAAAGAAGGAAGAGCAACAGAAGTAATAATCTGAGTAAATAGACTTTTTTTCATATTTTAGGTTTGTTAAAATATGTATAATTGCTTAATTAAAACATAACTTTGACAGGAATTTCAGTGTATACAGATCTAATACATATGAAAATTGCATCCTAATGGGATAGTAAAGGGACCTATATGGTTATAGTGTGGTTTCTATATTTTACTTGAAGCGATAAAAGATTCTAAATTGATTGCAAAAAGTTTGGTATGCAATAATCTCTGGAGCAACCATTAAGAAAAAGCAACTGTCCACAGCAATGTATTTTAAAAAGCCAATATATGAATTAAAATGGGATCAGAACAAATATTCAAATAATTAAGAAGAAGGCCAGAAAGGAAAACGGTAAAAAACAGAAGGAACAAATAGCAAATTCATGATAAATGGTAGACCAGTAGACTGATAACCAATATAAAAAATTTAAATGATCTAATATGGCAAAATACAAAGGGTAGATTAATAAAAAGAAAACCATCTACAAGAAAGCACCTGAAAAATAATGGTATGTATAGGTTAAAAAGTAAAATGAAAAAAGGCATATCATGCTAATACTAAAAACAGACAACCTTGGAGTTGCTGTGTTAATATCTCATAAAGCACACTAGTAAAAGAGAAATTACCGTATGGTTTATTGTTGCATTTTCATAAACTGAGTAATAAGATTAACTTGCCATATGTCTAGGAACTAACTGAATTCAAATTTAAGGACTAATTTTCTAGCAATTAGAACTCTCCAAAAGTGAAGTAAGCTGTATTAAATTAATCACGCAGATTTTTTATGGCTCTGCTTATAATTTCAGAGCCAGATGGAAGTATAAAGGCCCCTCCTTTCACTAAAAAAGAAAAAATGCAGTCCTATTTCTAGGCACAGGGACTACTTATAAAGCTAGAGGTCACAGCTGAAACTAGAACCCAAGTCTCCTGACCAGTGCTCTTCTCATTACACCCAATGCTCATATCTTGATGATGTCTAAGATTCTTTTTTTTTTTTTAATCCTCGCCTGAGGATATGTTTATTGATTTTAAAGAAGGGGGAGAGGGAGAGAGAAACATTGATGTGAGACAAAATTTTGTCTCACATCAATGTTTCTCTCTCATATGCATCCCGACCTAAGATCAAACCCAAATGCTTTTTTTTGGTGTACCAGATGATGCTCCAAACAACTGAGCCACCTGGCCAGGGCAAGATTAATTTTTAATCCATCAGTCTGTGTTTTCATGATTCATTCAACACTAAACACAGCTGAGTGGCAATAATGCCTGACAGATTTATTACGTTAAAAAAGTTGAGCCCGGCTGGTGTAGCTCAGTGGATTGAGCGCGGGCTGGGAACCAGACAGTCCCGGTTCGATTCCCAGTCGGGGTACATGCCTGGGTTGCGGGCCGGGTCCCCGGTGAGGGCCATGTGAGGAGCAACCATACATTGATGTTTCTCCCCCTCTTTCTCCCTCCCTTCTCCTCTCTCTGAAAATAAATAAATAAAATCTTAAAAAAAAAAAAAGTTGTGGCTATAAAATATTTAAATTCTCAAGTCTCTGGACTACATCGAACTCAAAAGAAACCGTCAACAAAACAAAAAGGCTGTCAACCAAATGGGAGAAGATACAGGTCCGGTACAAAAAAGCCCCTTTTTATTACAAAATTTTTTTAAATTAATTTCCTTTTAGAGAGAGGGTAAGGGAGAGAAACATCAATGTGTGGTTGCCTCTTACATGCCCCTCAGAGGGAAACTGGCTCGAAACCCAGGCATGTGCCCTGATGGGATTCGAACTGGCGACCCCTTGCTTTGCAGGCCCACGCTCAATCCATGGAGCTACACCAGCCAGTGCAGAATATGTTATTATTTTGTGATTATTTATTTTTTTTTTAGGTTGAGTCTTTATTTTAAAAGTAGGACAACAATTATAAAATAAATTTTCTTTGTCTTGCATATTGTTATTGCTAAATTTATGTTACAAATGTCAGTTGTGTTCTTAGAGAGTACAGATTCTAGAAATAAAAGTAGTAATAATTTGGTCCATAGCCATCTTTCTATATTTCTCTTTTTTTTTTTTTTATGAGCAGGAGAGTTTTATTCTAAGAACCCAGTGTGATTGAACATTGGATAATCTATGGTTATAATTCACTACAAAAAAAACCAACTAAAATTATATGATAATCTTATACAATTCAAAAGTTATTTAATAAATCTTCTGATTGACTTTAGACTTATAGTTATTAATATAATAGGAATCAGAGGATGGTTTTGAAAATTCTGTTCACTCAGACTAACAGCCAAGATTGTTTGGGAGTTCAGATTAGTACCATTCCTACTGAAATAAGTGTAGTAATCAGCATAAGGTCATTACTGAAACATGCAGCCTCCAAGTTGAAATGGCTTTCCCAGTAAAAGAGTCAGGCTCCTCCCTTTTTTTTTGCCACGACATCCACCATGCACCAAGGAATCTGCACTTTTGGTCTGTAGCGTCAGAGGGGAAAAAAAAGTAGGAAGATAACTTGGAAGATTTTAGGGAACAAGCTTGGGAGTGTGGATCAAGAAACTATGGTACATTTAGCCTGGCTGGTGTAGCTCAGTGGATTGAGCGCGGGCTGGGAACCAGAGGGTCACGGTTCGATTCCCGGTCGGGACACATGCCTGGGTTGCGGGCCAGGTCCCCAGTGAGGGCCATGTGAGAAGCAACCGTACATTGCTCTTTCTCCCTCCTTTCTCTTCTCTCTGAAAATAAATAAATAAATAAAATCTTTAAAAAACAAACAAACTATGGTACATTTACACAATAGAATTCTACACAGCAGAGAGGAAGAAGGAGCTTATACTCTTTGCAACAGAATGCATGGAACTGGAGAGCATTATGCTAAGTGAAGTAAGCCAGGCAGTGAGGGACAAATACCATATGATCTCACCTTTAACTGGAACATAATCAACAAAAGCAAAAAGCAAGCAAAACATAACCGGAGACATTGAAATTAAGAACTATCTAACAATAGCCAGGGGGGAGGGGACAATGGGGAGAAGGGTTTTCAGGAACCACTATAGAGGACACATGGACAGAACCAAGGGTGGGGAGGGAGGCAGGGAAGGGAGGTGAGATTGGAGGGGGAGGGGAGGGGAGAGTATACAGATAACTGTAATTGAACAACAATAAAGTAAAAAAAAAAAAAAACATACAATCCAGTAGGAGATGCCTGACATTAGGTATCAAAAACCCAAGAAAAATGAAACATGTTCACTCTAAGATGTGTACATAAATACCCATAGTAGCATAATTATTAATCATTAAAAACTAGAAACAGCCCGGCTGGTGTAGCTCAGTGGATTGAGTGCGGGCTGGGAACTGGAGGGTCCCGGTTCGATTCCCAGTCGGGGCACATGCCTGGGTTGCGGGCCAGGTCCCCAGTGGGGGCCATGTGAGAGGCAACCATACATTGCTCTTTCTCTCTCCCTTCTCCTCTCTCTAAAAAATGAATAAATAAAATCTTAAAAAAAAACAAAAAAAACTAGAAACAACCACATGCCCATCAACTGATGAATAGATAAAACTGATACCTGTATGATATGATATCCAATAGCTTTTCAGTTGACTTTTAGTCTTTTCATATGATGTCATCTGTAAATAATTATAAGTTTTCTACCTTTTACCAGTACTTTTATCATTCTGTGACTATGAGATGGTTGTAATAGCTAACATTTCTTGAATGGTGGTTCAAACAAAGTGATAGGTGGCAGCGTTGGCTTGTTTCTCATGAGCCTTGAGACTGCTGTGCATTTACCAAGGTCAATTCCTTTATCTTTTTCTGCATACAGACTGTATTTTCCATCCTCCTTGGCCATCAAGTGAGGCCATATCATTGGATGGGGTATGGGCTGAAGTATTTTGTGATTATTTTACAAACTCTGGTCTCTTCTGCCTTTCTTGGCTGCCCTTGTTAGTCCAGGCAAGCGTGGCCCCTGATGCAGAAGCTGCCTCCAAGCAGCTCTCACAGGTGCAGGAAGCCCCTCTGGCTACATCTGATCATGGATTAGAGTCACGCCCATCTCCTGGGCTCCCAGCGTTATTAAAACACTGGCCAAGTTCTTCAGATAGGCAAAGTAGCTCTCAAGGGCCCTGCTTCACTTCCCTCATCCCCCACGTGACAGCTATGGGGCTTTTCTTCATCTTGAGGGGTACCTCTAGCTTAGTACCCCGTTACAGCCTCACACGCATGTAGATAAAAATTCAGGAGGGATACCTCAGAAGCGAGGAGTCTCAGACCCACACCGTGCCCCTCACCCCAGGATTCTAATGCCAGGAAGATAAGTCCCCACAACTTTTGGCTATGAAAACCAATGGGGATTGAGTCACTGGAGGAGGCTGCTGGAGCCCTAAGCAGTTCCTCTTAGAGAACCCACACACGGACTCACCTACTTAGACTCTCCTCCTCTGAGCTCCAGCACTGGGGTGGCAGCTTGAAGGGCACCAGTAATATACAAGAGACTGAAGTGTCTGGTATCAAGGTGAGTAATGGACATTGTTCTTATGCTGAGCTCTCTTCATCCGGAGCTAGTAGACTGGTGCCATATCTGAGACTCCATCAACCTGGCTAACACTGTGAGGCCTACCTTGGAGATTACCAGAGGCTCTACCCCACCCAATTTATGGGCCCACCATAAAGTGCCTTTCCATAAGAATGGCTAGTTTTGGCCCCTAAATCTTATCAAACAAGCAACAGCTGGCTTTAGCGAGCCCTAGCAGCAGCCAGATTAGATTCAGAGATTGGCTTCACTTGGGAATCTGCAAGCTCAGCACAAGTAACAGCCATCTCAGATTGCTTTACAGGTCAGGGAGGACAAAACACAGGTGGGGGCTGGCCCTGGTCACCACCCAGGGAAGTCCAGGGCCAACTCACGCAATGGACAGTTACAGACCATGTCAGAGAACCACCACCCTGCCCCTGCGGAGCTGATCCTCCACGGAGGACTGAGGTTAGTGGTCAGTAGTCACACACAGCCAGTCCTTGCGGCTGACTGGCCTGAGTAAATCCCTCCCATTGATCTGCCAACAGCAGCCAAGTCTCAACTACAAGAGGAGGGTGTACTGAGTTCGCACAAAGAGCACACCTTGAGTACCCAGCTTGGGTGATAGGGGAGGCTGTGTCACTGGACCCTACAGGACATCTACTACATTAGGCCACACTACCAAGACATGGAGTCAAAACAGCTCTACCTAATACATAGAAACAAACACAGGGAGGCTGCCAAAATGAGAAGACAGAGAAATATGGCTCAAATGAAAGAATGGGATCACAACTCCAGAAAAAGTGCTAAATGAAATGGAGATGAGCAATCTAATAGATGCGGAGTTGAAAGCATTGGTTATAAGGATGCTCAAGGAACTTAGTGAGGACCTGAGCAACATAAAAAAGACCCAGTCAGAAATGAAGGATACGCTAATTGATATAAGGGACAATTTACAGGGAAACAACAGTAAGGTGGATGAAGCCGAGAATCGTGTCAATGGTTTGGAACATAAGGAAGCAAAAAACAAGAAGAAAAAAAGAATAAAAAAAAATGACAATAGTGTAAACAGCATGTGGGACAACTAAAAGCATTCCAACATTCACCATTATAGGGGTGCCAGAAGCAGAAGAGAGAGAGCAAGAAATTGGAACTCTATCTGAAAAAATAGTGAACGAAAACTTCCCTAACCTAGTGAAGGAAATAGACATTCAAGTCCAGGAAGCAGAAAGAGTCCCAATTATGATGGATGCAAAGAGGCCCACTCCAAGACACATCATTATTAAAAGGCCAAATATTAACAGTAAAGAGAGACTGTCAAAAGCAAAAAAAAGCAAGTTAGTTATTGGAAGCTTACCAGCTGGGAGGGATGAGGGGGAGAATGGGTGAAGAAGTAAAGGGATTAAGAAGTACAAATAGGTAGTTACAGAATAGCCATGGGGATGTAAAGTACAGTGTAAGAAATGTGAGTAGCCAAAGAAGTTATGTGCATGACCCATGGACATGAACAATGGTGGGGTGTTGCCTGAGGGAGTAGGGGGCGCTGGGTGAAGGGGGGCTAAGAGGGGATAATCACGACAACTGTAATAACACAATGAGTACAATATAATTTAAAAAAAAATTTTACAATTCAAAAAACCCCCCACAAATAACCCAATGTAAAAATGAGCAAATGATTTGAATAGACATGTCTTCAAGGAAAATATACAAATAGTCAATAAGCACTTGAAAACTTGCTCAACATTATTACTAGGGAAATGCAAATCACGAGCACAATGAGATATTATTCATATCAACTTGTATGGCTGTAATCAATGAAAAAAACAACAGATAATAAGTGTTGGTGAGGATGTGGAAAAACTGGAACTCTCATGCATTGCTGTGGGAATGTAAAATGGTATAGCTGTTTTGCAAAACTGGCAGTTCCTCAAAAAGCGAAATATAAAACTACTTTGTGAACCAGCATTTCCACTCCTATGTATATATATACCCAAGAGAAATATGTACACATACTTCACACTTCCACTCAAAACTTGTCCATGAATGTTCATAGCATCATTATTCATTAATAGACGAAAAGTGGAAACAACACAAATGTCCATCAACTGGTGAATGGACAAATAAAATGTGCCATATGCAGACAATGGAATTTTGTTTGGCCATAAAAAAGACTAAAGTACTGGTACACACTACAATATGGGTGGACCTTGAAAATATTAATCCAAGTGAAAGAAGCCAGTCACAAAAGACTATATATTGTATCATTCCATTTATATGCAATGTCCAGAATAGTTTAATCTGCAGAGACAGAAAGTAGATTAGTAGTAGTTGCTTAGGGTTTAGGGGGGTGGGGGAAATGTGGAATGACTGCTTTGGGGTGATGAAAACGTTCTAAAGTTGATTGTGGTGCTGGCTGCATAAATCTGACTACACTGAGAATACAATGAATTGTATACTTTAAATGTATACATTTTAAATTATAAGGGAAATGCAAATCAAATACAAATAGGTCAATTGTCTATCTCAAAGTTTTTTAAAAAATGCAGCTGAAGTTGTTAAAATTCAGTGTTTCCTGAAATTCAAGAAATCCTTTTGATTAAGCTAGAGAATATGCAGAGAACATGGAATCTTGATTGAAGCGAGATTTAAATAATTACAACTCATGTCTGGAAAGACCAGTATATTAAAATCCAAAGGGTTGAGAAGAGCTGCCTTTGTGTTATGTATCAGGTGATGTAGTCATTCTAATTTTACGACTGACAGAGTAAATTATATTAGTCACAGAACCAGAAAATGCCAGTGCTAATTCAGATAAATCTGACTCGGCGGAGTGTTCTTTCTGCATCTCCAGAATGGTTGTGGAAAGGAAGGAATTAAGAAGGGCAAAAGAAGGCAGAGGGTGTGAGAATCTCGTTGCTAGAGCGTTTTCTGAGTGAACACTGGTAAAGAGAGAAGGGGACAGGAAACTTTCAAGTTATCAGTTATGTACTTCGGCAGAAACACTCATTTTTTGTGAAGAAATGATTCCATGTCATTCCATGTCTAAAACTAAAAAGAGAAAATATAACCAACTTTGGACATTCGTACCCCGCACCAGTAACTGCTTTCCATCTTGGGTTTCATTCTCTGCCTCTGTGTTCCCTGACCCGGCCGGCGATGTTCACAACCACCTGTTTTGTGACTACCTTCCCAAAGAACAATTCGTGCGACACTAGGACGCGAAACAGAGTCTGCGCGCAGGCGAAACTCGAGCCACAGCCTCTGAGCGTGCGCACTCCCGCCCCCACGCCCACGCCGCTTCCGCCTCCGCTGCGCGTTTCCTCCCAGACGGCCCCAGGAGGCCTCTCCTCGGTGGCTGCCGAGTCGGTTTTCCGCGCCACCTGTGACAGCTCGTCGATGATGCCCACCGCTTAGCGCCTGCGCGGACTGCGGGCGTCCATCACCATGGCAACGGCAGCCGGGGACCCTGGTAAGCGACGGTCCCCGCTCAGCGAATTGGCTCCACGACCTGCACTTTCTCTGGCCTCGTGCGGGGGTGTTGGGGCGCTTTGAGAGACTCCTCTGGCAGCTCCCCACCCATTTTTAGATCCTCGCGATCTGCATTCTCAGCGCGCACCCACAGTCCACTGGCCTGAACCTTGGTTCCCGCTGTGGGTGTTAAGAGAAAAAAGCGTCTGGAGGAACCAGAATGGCAAGAATATTGCGCCCTTTTTAAAAAGATATTTTTTTTTAAGAGAAGTTTTAGATTCGTAGGAAAATTGAACGGGAGGAACCGATTCTCCATAAATCCCCTAACTGTATATATGTGTAGCTTCCACATTATCAACATTCCCCCCGGCGAGTTACAATTGTGAATCTGCATTGACACATCATAATCACCTCATAATCACCTAAGTCCGCAGTTGACCAGAGCCAGAGTTTACTCTTGGTGCTGTACATTCTGTGGTTTAGGGAAATGTATAATGACATGTATTCATCATTATGGTATCATACAAAATGGTTTCTCCGCACCCAAATACTCTGTGCTCCACCTACTCATCCCTTACCCCACCCCAGTCCCTGACAACCACTGATCTTTTTATTGTCTCCATAGTTTTCCTTTTCCAGAATGTCACATGGTTGGAATCATACGTGATATCACCTTTTCATATTGGCTTCTTTCACTTGGTAATATGCATTTAAGTTTCTTCCATGTCCTTTTTTGGCTTGATAGCTCATTTCTTTTTAGCATCAAACAATGTTTCATTGTTTGGATGTGCCGCTGAAAGACATCTTGGTTGCCTCCAAGTTTTGGAAATTATGAAAAAAGCTGTTGTAAACATCAGTGTGCAGGTTTTTGTGTGGACATAAGTTTTCAGCTCCTTTGGGTAAATAGCAGGAAGTAAACCGGATCATACGGTTAAGAGTATGCTTAGTTTTATAAGAAACTGCCAAACTGTCTTTCAACGTGTCTGTGTCATTTTGCATACTCACCAACAATAAATGAGTGTTCCTGTTGCTTCACATCCTCACCAGCATTTGGTGTTATTCGTATTCTGGATTTTGGCCACTCCAGTAGGTGTGTGGTTGTGCTTTGCTGTTTTGTGTTTCTCTTAGGACACGTCGTGTGGAACACCTTTTATGCTTGCCATATGTTTATCTTCTTTGCTGAATTGTTTGTTGAGGTCTTTGGCCCATTTTTTATATTGGATTGCTTTCTTATTGTTGAGTTTTAAGAGTTCTTTGTATATTTTTGATTAACAATCTGATGTGTCTTTTGCAAATACTTTCTCCCAGTCTGTGGCTTGTCTTATTCTCTTGACATTGTCTTTCCCAGAGCAGAAGGTTTTCATTTTAATTAAGTCCAGCTAATCTGTTATTTCATGAATGGTGCCTTTGGTATATATGTAAAAAGTCATCAACACACTCAAGGTTATCTATGTTTTCTTGTATGTTCTAGGAGTGTTATAGTTTTGCATTCTACATTTAGGTCTATGATCCATTTTCAGTTAATTTTTGTGAAAGGTGTAAGTTCTTTATCGAGATTCATTTTTTGTATGTGGATGTCCAGTCTGAGAACCATGTGTGGGAAAGACTTTCTTTGCTCCGTTGTATTGCCTTTGTTTCTTTGTCAAAAATCAATTGACTCTATTTATGGAGGTCTATTTGGGAGATCTCCATTCTTTGTTCCATTGATCTGTTTGTTCTTTCACTAATATTGCACTGCCTTGATTACTGTATTTTTATAGTAAGTCTTAATGTTGGATAGTGTCCTTACTTTGTACTCTTTCAATATTGTGTTGGCCTTTCTGGGTTTTGTGTCCTCCATATAAATTTTGGAATCAGTGTGTCAGTAGCCAGAAAATAACTCAGTGGGATTTTGATTAGGATTGCTTGACTCTCTAGATCAAGTTGGGAAGAACTGATGTTTTGACATATTGAGTCTGTCTATTCATGAACATGGAACATCTCTCTATGTAGTTCTTTGATTTCATTCATCAGAGTTTTGCAGTTTTTCTCATATAGATCTTGCACATATTTTGTTAGATTTATACCTAAGTATTTCAGTTTTTTGGGTGCTAATGTAAATGGTGGTATTTTTCACTTCAAATTCCACTTGTTCATTACTCATATATAGGAACTCGATTGACTTCAGTATATTAACATTGTATCCTTCATCCTTTTCTCAGTTTAATTTTTTTCCTGACTGTAAATGTAATGTATGCTTATGATAGACCATGTAGGAAAGAAATCCACACAATGACAATGCTCAGAGGCACCAATAGTAAGTTTGTGGTATGCTCCTGTTTTCTAACAATTCTAACTTTTAAGAAAATATAGTTAAGGTCATAGTATACTTGTCATCATATACTATATATCTCTTTTTAAATTTTCTCTCACTATTTTAAAAACATACAAACTAGTTTTTTAAAGCATTAGTTTTTAGTGGCTTAGGACAACACAGATATATTATAGTTCTGGAGGTCAGAAATCGGAAATGGGTCTCCCTGAGCTAAAATCAAAGCGTCAGCATGGCTGTACTCCCTCTGGAGGGCTCTAGGGGAAAATCAGCTTTCTTGCCTTTCTCATCCTGTAGAGCAGGGGTGTCAAACTGATTTTCACTGGGGGCCACATCAGCCTCGTGGTTGCCTTCAAAGGGCTGAAATAATTTTAAGACTGTATAAATATAACTGCTCCTTAACTGTTAAGGAGTTGAAGTTACATTCTGCCCTTTGAAGGTAACCATCAAGCTGATGTGGCCCCCGGTGAAAATTAGTTTGACACCCTGCTCTAGAGACTGCTTGAGTTCCTGCTTCACCATCTCTGCCTGCATTTTCAAAGTCTGCAAGGGCTGGTTGAGTCTTTCTCATATTGCATTACTCTGACACTGACTCTCCTGCCTCCCTCTTGCACTTACAAGGAAGGGTCTTGTGATTAAATCGGGCTCACTCAAGTGATTTACACTACTATCTTCACCACACAGTCAGCTGAATAGCAAACTTAATTCTACCTGTAACCTTAATTCCCTCCTGCTATGTAATATAACATATTCACAGTTTCCAGGGATTAGGACATAGACATCTTTGGGGGTCAAGTGTCATTACTCTTCCTATTAGAGTGTGTGTGTATATATATATATATGTCTCTACCTTGCCTTTTTTCCCCACTTAATTTATCTTGAGGTTATACTGTATCTGTACATATAGATTTGCTTCATCCTTTTTAATGGCTGAATAATGTTCCATTGCATAGATAGACCATATTTAGTGAATTTACTATTGGTGGATATTTAGGTTATTTTTGCTTTTTTGCCATTACAAACAATGCTGCAATAAATATTTTGTATCAAATGTAAGCATATCTGTTTACATGTGGGATAAAATTATGAAGATTTATGAAAGTGGAATTTCTGGGCCAAAGGGTAGGTGTATTTTCCTTTATTAAGAACTTTTTTCTTTTTTTTTTGAGATAATTTGCATACCTTACAATTCATTCATTTAAAGCATATAATTTATTGGCTTTTTTAGTATATTCAAAGTTGTGTAACTGTCACTACAATCACTTTTTAAAAATTTTCATCACCACAAAAAGATGTAAGAATGGGGGAGGGTCATATGTGAACTCGCTGTGCCTTTAACTCAGTTTTTTTCTGTAGAGCTGAAACTGCTTGCCCAAAAGTCTTAATTTTAAAAGTTGCAGGACAGCGGTGTGATGATTGCAGGGGTGGGGTGGGAGGTATAAGGTGACTACATGGTGATGGAAAGAAAAAAGAAACACACAAAAGTAAAAATAAAAATTGTAACTAATTTTGCCTTTCTCTTGGCCCAATTTTCAGAGTTACAGCCTACTTAAATAGTACTAAATATCCTAGATCATAGATAATTGGGGTCTTCTTAAATTCTATAGATATATACAGCTGGGACTAAGTATCAGGTGGCAATTTTATCCATTAACAGGGCAAGGAGAACTTTTTACTTAAAACTTTTTAATTTCTGGAGTCATGGTATTTTATCATTAATATATAAGTTGCCCTTATAAACATTTTGACTATAATGTGTTTAGTTGAATGCTGCTGTGGACACATCCAGTATGCACCTTGAACTAATATTTAGTGTTTTCTGGTAACATGCATGATTACCTTTTTTGGGAATCTTCTGGTGTATCGTAAAAACTTCATTTTTTTTTAAAGACTTTATTTATTTATTTTCAGAGAGAGAAGGGGAGGGAGGGAGAAAGAGAGGGAGGGAAACATCAATGTGTGGTTGCAACTCACTTGGCCCCTACTGGGGACCTGGCCTGCAACCTAGGCGTGTGTGTGCCCTGACTGGGAATCAAACTGGCAACCCTTTGGTTCGCAGCTGATGCTCAATCCACTGAGGTACACCAGCCAGGGCAAAAAACTTCATTCTTAACATCTACATTAGTCACATACTTTAACTTGAGATTATACTAAGATTTAATTATTTTGCATTGTTAGACATGTCTGTTGTAATTAGTGTACCTTCTAAAAATGCACAACTTAAATATTTAAAAAATGATGGCCTTGTATTTTCATCTTAAAGTCTCAGACTCTATTACATGCGTTAAATAGGGCCACGTGTTTTGTGTAGGAAGCTGCCCGGGGGGTAGTGGATGCTACAGCTGGTTCTCTCCTGTATCTGTAGCCCAACATACAGAGTGGTTGCCAAGCCCATGCATGTTAGTTTGAAGTTATCTGCTCCTCCATTCTCTAATCAAATTTTACTTTCTCTCAGTGTCTTATCAGCAGTTCATGATGGCCATTTTTAGTTTTTTTAACTGTTGTTAGGCAGAGTTAATAAACAAATAATTAACATAAGACAAAATCTCATGCATAGGGAATTTGCAGCCTCTTGGTAGGTACTTAAATGTTTAATAAATGAACAAGAATTAGAGAGGTAAGATTATAGATGACTGTTTTCATTGTTTTTTACCTTTTTTTCATTGTTTTGTTCACCTTTTTCTCATTGTTATTATAGGATATAGCCTAATTTGGAGTAGATCTGGGTTCAAGTGTGTTAGTCTCAGTTACCTCGTATTTTAATGTGTAATTAAGAGAAAATCTGTGTGCCAAAAAGTAGTTGATAGATAAGGGAATTATGTATATTTGTACAAGATAGATAAGTCTGTGAATATTAACTCAAGAGTTTACTTAGTCACTCAGATAAATGATTCTGAGACTCATACCCTGAAGATAAAAATGCTTAAATGTGTAATTTAAACTGATAAGAACAGATGCTACACCTGATCTTAGCCAAAAGGCCGAGAGTGATTAAATGTGTAATTTAAGATTCTAAATTGTTAATATACATGTAGAGCAGGGCTTCAGATGGAGAAAACAAATTGTACAAAATTTAGAAGTTTTTAACATAGCTATAGCTTTACATATATTTTACTTATTTATGTGACCAGGATTGGAGATGACAAAATGTGAAAATTCCTGCTTTAAAATATGTTTTTTACCATTTTTTAATGTTTCTTACCAGTTTTTTCATGCTTCAGAGGTCCAGACTATCTTACATGTTTACTAATTATTACTTACATCATATATAACATGTTTATATATTTATATATGTTAACCTGCCACATCATAATACTTATTCTTTTTAAAATCTCATTTTTTCTCAGTTTAATTACTTTACTATTCTCTCTCATTGTAGGCTGTGCCCTTTTTTATTAAAATTTTTTTACTCTGTGTAAAACAATCTATGCTTTTTCATGCAAATGCTGTTGTTTTAGGATCTTGGAGTGAAAATATACTGCAGTATTTTCTGAGAAATAACCAGATCACTACAGAAGACGGCGCCCAGATCACTTGGTATCATGCAGCCAACCACAAGGCACAGATGAATGAGGCACTGAAAAGTAAGTCAGTGTGATTGCTCATATTCACATTGGATAACAGATGAATTCAACACTTTTTTTTTGATATCTGAGCATATTTGCAGGTACCAGAGACTTAGATGATCCAAGTGTAAATTATAGGCTGACATAAACATTTTTCCCTCTAATTCTCACCTGATGTTATGTTTATTGATTTTATTTATTTTAGAGAGAGAGGAAGAGAGGGAGAGAAAAAAAAACCCATCCATGTGAGAGAGAAACATCAATTGGTTGCCTCCCGCATGCACCCTGACTGAAATCAAACCCACAAGCTAGGCATGTGCCCTGACCAGGAATGGAACCTACAGCCTTTTGGTATATAGGACAGTGCTCCAACCAACTGAGCCACCTGACCAGGGTGATAAGCTGACATAAACATTTTTATAAAGGATCTCATTTTGTTTACAAAATGAACAAATTTCCATAATGGAAGAATTTCTTGTTTTCTAGAAGTGATTGCCTTTTGTATGTCTTATTTGAAACTCTCCTGTAGTATTGTACTTGCTTATATTATACTGTAGTGATTTGAGCAAAAATTTTAAGACCAGGATCATGCGTTTTACATATTTTTGTGTTTCATGGTGTACTAAGGAGAGGCTCAATAGCTCTTTGTTGAATGGATGGATGAAGCCATCGCATACTAATTTATAATTAATTGCTGTGGGCAGTATTTGTGCCTCAGCTAGAAACCAAGACTTCTGGCTTGCTAATTCCATCTTTAATCATATCTGTCTATACCTATCTATAATCTGTATCTATGTATATCTCCCTTCATTATATAGATGAGCACCGTGGCATTCTCTCAGCCTTTTCCTATGAAGCTCCCCCATTGGCTGTAGCAGCAGAGGAGAGTGATGTCTGTCACTGGATGGCTTTTGAATAGCTTGAAGTGACCTGGTCCAACAAAGAAAATTCCTTGGAGTCTCATGTTTTATTGTAAAATACATACATTTTTGCATTTTACTCTATCATGTATCTGGATAATGTATCTGAATATGCATTTCTTGTATTATAAAGATATTATTTTAAATGGTTTTTCTTTGTTTCTCAAAGGGAAGTACTTTGTCTTGTTTAATATTGAATCCCTAATACCCAAAACAGTGTCTGGCACAGAATAATGGCAGAGTGATTATTAATAAATGGATTTTAGCAAAAGCTATGCTTCAGGAAAAAAGTTGACTCATGGTTGCCAGGAGCTGGCAGGAGTAAGGAATAGGCAGTGAATGCTTATGGGTGCAGGGTTTCTTTTCGGGATGATGAAATTTTTCTGAAATTAGATAGCGGTGATGGTTGCACAACCTTCTGAATATTCTGAAAACCGTTGGATGGTAAACTTTAAAAGGGTGATTTTTATAGTATGTGAATTATATGTCAATTTAAAAAAATGGGAAAAAGGTAGAAAAAGAAAATAGCCCTGGCTGGTGTAGCTCAGTGGATTGAGCGCGGCCTGGGAACTAAAGGGTCCCGGTTCGATTCCCAGTCAGGGCACATGCCTGGGTTGCGGGCCAGGTCCCTGGTGGGGACCATGTGGGAGGCAACCATACATTGCTGTTTCTCTCCCTCGCTTTCTCCCTCCCTTCTCCTCTCTCTAAAAATAAAATAAATAAAATCTTTAAAAAAAAATAAAAAAATAAAACTTATTTATAGACAATATGGTTGTTATATAGAATATCAAAAAGATTCTATAGATAAATTATTATAATTCAAAGGTAAATTTAGAAATGTCAAGACAAAGTCAAAATGGAAAATGTTATATTTCTGTATAACAACAACTAAAAATTTGGGAAAAAAATCTTAAAAATTTATACTTCATAATAGGGTATATAGAAGTTTCACACCTAGAAATAATCTAGTTAACTATGAATACTTTCCTTTTAACTTTGTTTTAAAAATTACTAATGGTAAGTCATCTCCAGTTGCTGGCACTCTGGTGTTGATCTTGGAAGTTTTCATAGGTTACTTAATCTTCAGATAATATCCTCGTTTTTTCCTGTTAGGCAACTGGAGCCTCAAGTTTTATAGTTTGGGGTATCCATACAACTACATGGAGGCTGATTCCATTCCTAGGTCCAGGGTAGATGGTGGATTAGAATAAATGAATCAGCGCTTGGAGTTCCCTTGATGATTCACATTGTTCAGAACAGAAAGAGTTCGTCCACCCGGCACCGGCAAAACCAGACACTGAACGCTGAGAACTGCAGCAGAGAAATGAGGGTGGTTTTATTGCTAGCATTCCTCAAGATGAAGTGGAAAGCTGTTGCTCAAAAGCCCAAACTTCCTGATGGCTTAAAATTGGAGAGTTTGAAGGAGTTATTGGGAAGAGGTATGCAGAAGCGCTGGCAGGGCAGTTTGGGGAGTTTTGGAACTTGGCCATTTATGATAAGAGGCTTAGCATCAGATCTTCCTAGACAACACACCCTTCGCTTCTGAGAGGGTTCCAATGTTCACGTTCTGGTCAAATCCCAATCCTTTGGTCCCAGGGACACATGTGCAGTACTGTCTCCGTAAAACAATTCAAGATTGTATTAATCATCGGTCTGCTCTAAGGAAGTAGTACTGGTTTAAACTGGCCAATGTGGTTTGTGTGCTGTTTCAGTATTGTTCCCGTGGTGCGCAAGTGATCTAACCTGGCTCAAAAGGAGATTTCTACCTTAACGTGAAATGTGTGAACACGGAAGTATGTCGCCCCAGTGGTACAGTTAGCCATCTTACCATCATAGTAGAAATCCGCCTGAAGACACACCAAGGATAGTAAAGAATTGAAACATGAAGACACTAATGACATCACCCAGCTGCTGATTGCACCACACCTGGAGCCCACTCTACCTCTGGACTTCTCTCTATGTGAGATAATAAGTTACTTATTAGCTCCAATCTGAATTTCTATGAACTTGCCCCCAGAAACAACCAGTAGATATATGAGTCAGCCCTAATTTGGTAAATCATTTTCTTGCTGCCACTTTTGCTCCTGTTCCATTCATTTTCTACCTAGCGTCCTAAGTGGTGTTTTCCAACATGAATCAGGCCTTTTTGATTTAAAACTCTTTAATGGTTTTCCATGAAAAATCCTACTGTAACTGTGGGATTGGGACCTCATTTAGTTCTATCACTCTGGTTACCAGGAGGAGAGCTATTTCTCTAAGTGTTTTGGAGTTTGCCTCACTGATTATTCTTCTCATAGAGGTAAAGATAATTTTTTGGTGTGTGGTTTTTGACTGGATAGAGTTGATCTATCAAAGATGCTGGGCAAAGTAGTGTGCTCCTCTCTGCTCTTCCACCTGGACAAAGGGAAGCAGCAGTCTACATATTTGTATTTGTTGGAACTTGGCTTGGGAGAGGCTGTTCCAAAGTTTGAACTGGGAGGTGCTGGTAGAAGTTAGGAGTTGGCAAGCTCATTCAGCTCTCAACTAAGCTGCAACTACTGACCTAGCTGTGTAGGTAATAAAGGTAATACTGTGAACCCCACCTGCCAACTTGGCTGTTTTATTTCTCCACGAATCCATATGGAGAAGGGGTTGCGATGTATTGCAGTCTTCAAACCACCACAATAACCTGTAAAGCCCTGCATAAACTGGCCTGTTTCTCCAGCTGCACCTGTCACTGCATTCTTACATTCCGGCATGGCGCCCTCACAGTTCCTCACACGGCTCAGCTCTTTTCCTCCTCGGGCTGTCATGAGTATGCTTTCTGGGAATGCTCTTTCCTCACCCTTTGCTTGGCTACCCTCTTCTGCATCCTGGGGTATCAGCTGAATTGCCACTTCCTCGGAGACTTCTCCTGACTCCAGAATAAAAATTCAGGGTAGCAGCCTGTACTTCAGTTTCTTACATGGACTTTTGTGACTGGCTTATTTCACTTAGCATGCTTTCAAGATTCGTCTATGTTGTAACATGTATCAGTACTTCATTCCTTTTTGTGGCTGAATAATATTTAATTATATGTTACATCATGTCTTGCTGACCTATTTAGCTTTTTTCCCATTTCTTGGCTAATATAAATAATGCTGCTATGAATAATTCTATACAAGTTTTGAGTGGACACATTTTTATTTCCGTTGTCTATGTGCCTAAGAGTAGAATTGCTAGGTCACATGGTAACACTATGTTTAAGTTTCTGAGAAAATACCAAGCTTTTCTAAAGCAGCTGTACCTTTTTATATTCCTACCAGCAGAGTGAATGAGGATTCTGATTTCTCCACTTATTTGGCAGCTTGTTACTGTCTTTTTCATTATAGCCATCCCGGTGTGTGTGAATTACTATCTCATTATTGTTTATATTTGCATTTCCCTACAGCCTGATGCTTTTGATCATCTCTTACATGTTTATTGGAAAATAGCTCAGATTTGCAGCCGAGTAGCCTTTTGGCCTGTTTCCTGCTTGTGGAAATTTGAGAGCCCACAGACCTCTTCTCCTTCTGCGCTACCTCTGCTCTTTGGGTCCACGTGGATACAGTACAATTAAAAATGTAGTGGGCTTTCTGATGTCAAATTATAAATCATTCCTCTAATCAAAAACCTTAACTCCAAACCTCTTGGAGGTAGGCCTCTCTCTGCTTTGGTCTGCTAGTTAGGGTGCTGTGGGACAACACCCTGCAGATTCTAGAATTCCTTTTGCCTAGCTGTATGGCTACATGAGGCACCATCTTTCTCTTAGCAAATGGTCTTGTAGTTGCACCTTTGACTTGATCTTGACCCAGAGGTCATAGTATACAGGCAGCATCCTGGATTTGACTTTTTTCCTGAGGTTGTCTCTCACTTTGAGAATCTTTTGCCAGCTGAAGAAGATAGATTTCATTTTCTAACTCAGCACAAGTCCTGAATTGGAAATATTTCTATCTGCTAAAATCTGGGTGGTTAGTTAACTCACTCTCTCTTCCCGCTCTTATCTAGGTAGCTGAAAGAAACCAGCTGGCACTTTCAGTATTCTGCGGGGAAAACTCATTAGCCAAATCTGCAAATTTATTAGGTACCCTTTCTGTCTTTCTCCAGTTGCTACAAGTGGCAATGTTGCCAAAAGTTCCACTCCTATATAAAACAGGTGGTCTGTTCTCAAGCTTCCGATAAGAATTTCCTCATTGCTCCTCCAACTCCCCGCCCTTCTAGAATTTCACCAGGTCCTAACGCCATTACCTTGTTTCAGGCTTTTATGGCAACACTCCACTTCCAGATAACTATTTTTTCCTACTGCTGTATAATAAACTAACCCCAAAATTACTGGCTTAAAATAACAGTGATTTATAATTCCTCATGACTTTATGTGTCACCTGGACTTTATGGCTCTTCTGTCCTGTGTGGTGGGGGCTGGGGCCCCTCATGGTGCTGTCCTTGGTAGTCTTGCCTGAATGCTTTGCATGGCAGCTGCCTTACAAGAGAATGAAAACAGGAGCTGTCGGTCATTTTGAGGGCTAGGACTGGAACTGACAGTTTTTTTTCCATTATCTTCTTTTGGGTTAAGCAAGTCACAAGGTCAGCCCACACTCAAGGGGAGGAAAAAGAGAAGAGAAGAGAGGTATATATATATATATGTGTAGGAGGAATTGTCAGCCATCTTTGGAGTCAGTCCACCATAGCCTGCTAAACACATTCACGCTGAGTGACTGGTGAAGCTTATTACCTGTTCCAGGGATGTGCGCTTTGTGGGTATAAGAGATGTCCAAACCTGTAGAGAGTTTTTATGAGCTTATGTGAACCAAACTGAGGACTGTTGCTGGGAAGCAAACCTCAACACACTGAGAAACTGCTCCAGAGAATGGCAGTTTTACAGTTTATTGTATACATTAGAATCAGAGGAGATATAAGGGGGGTGACATGAAATTCATTGATTAGGGAGGCAGGAGAAAGCAAAGTGGAGAAATCTCTGAGATTGGACAAAGAGTTAAATGGAGATACACATACTTCTTTTTACATTTTGGGGCAAGGAATAGTTAATAATTAACATTTATAGCACAGAGAGATGGGATTGGAGGAACAAGATAACAGTGAGGAGTTCTGTGGTCTCGAGCTCTGAGGGGTCCAAGAAAAGGGAATTGCTCTTAAATTTTTGGGCATATTGTCTTAGATGCAAAAAGATGGTAGACAGGCTCAGTTAAGGTAAAGATTGACCTGTGTTAAGGAAACTAAAGGCCTAGCATGTGATTACCTGCAGTGACTTGAAATTTTTTATTTTTTTAAAGATTTTATTTGTTTTTAGACAGAGGGAAACGGAGGGAGAAAGAAAGGGAGAGAAACATCAGTGTGTGGTTGCCTCTCACGTGACCCCCACTGGGGACCTGGCCTGCAACTCAGGCATATGCCCTGACTGGGAATTGAACCAGTGACCCTTTGGTTTGCAGCCTGTGCTCGATCCACTGAGCTACACCAGCCAAGGCAGTGACTTGAAATTTTTATGTTCAGACCATCCTATTTCGTTATTTTCAGTCTCCGAGTTTGTAATACCTGCCTCTTGGGCCTCCCCTGACCTTGTCAGGTTTAGTATGTGGCCTCTTTTTGGTCCACAGCTTTTAAACAGCTAAGCTTTAAGTCAAAGAAAGGAATCTGAAACATAAGCAATAAATATTTGTAGTTTCTAATTTTAGGAGTAAGAAGATAAAGTAATCTTTTTATTCTCAGAAACTTAAATAGTTATTAAGCCTTCTTTTGTATACTCGCTTTGGTATATACTGGGAAGAAATTAAATAATATGACAACAGCTGAAACACTGTGTGGAAATGATATTTAACTCCTCACCAAATGCCTGCTCATTTGTAAAAAAGAAGAACAACGTGTAAAGACCTAGCACAGTACCTGGCACTTATTGGCTACACAGTCAATGGTAGTTTTCTTTTATTCTCTTTATCTTCCTCAAAAGGATACCAGACATGGAATCTTCTGCAGTCCTTATTTTGTTAGCATTAACTTAAGTTCTTTTGTTTGGATAGGTACTGCTCACATGGTAGAGGCTGATGTCCTCCTTCCAAGTAATGGATCAAACCATGGCCAGCCCATCATGGCCCATCCTCCTGAATCAAGCAGTGATAACACTCTACAGGATTGGCTGACTGAAGTTGTGAAAAGCAATAAAGGCATCAAGCTGGATTTCAAGAGGTATTTGTACAAATATGTTCAGTCTTCTGGTTGTTACAGAATTGCTTTGGTGGGGGGAGAAAGTTAATATCCTCTTATATCTGTGCCTGACTGACTAACTTTGTGCTTTTATCTAAATTGAAATGGGGCCCTGGCCAGGCAGCTTACTTGGTTAGGGCATCGTCTGGATGTGCCAAGGTTGTGGGTTCGATATCTGGTCAGGCCTTGTGGAGGCAACCAATGAAAGCATAAACAAGTGGAACAACAAATCAGTGTTTCCCTCTCTCAAATCAATAATTTAAACAACAACAACAAAACTATCCCTGATAATAGTTATTTCTTTTAAATGTAATTTTAAATGGTTTATTGCAATTTTGAGTATGATTTTTATTGTGTTACCCTCAATTTCTAAATGAAATTAATAGGAAAGTAGGATGTGATACTCAGAAGTTTGACGTACAAGTAACAATTTAGGAAAAGAACCTATTCTATAAAAACTAAGTTTGTGGTTTTTTTCTAGGGATTTAGAAAAGTACTAAGCAAAGAGAAATTTTAGATAGTATTCAACTCAAGACTTCCCTCTTCGAATGCTCGACGCGGCAAACCTTTCAGCAGTTCTTCCCAGGAAACCTAAGACTGATACACGGAAGGAGTGAGAACGTTGGCTGCTCGGATTTTCAATCAGATTTGCAGGGGATTTATAGATTATCTGGGAGGGATGGGCCATTCTGCAGTATTTACAATGTTGACTCTTCCAGGCTTTTCCTCCACATTTACTCTTTTAGAATTACTTTGTCAAGTTCTAGAAAAACTAAGAACTATAACAACAAAAGTTTAATTTTTCTTAGTAAGGTTTTATGTTTTTCTTAGTGTAGGTTTTGTTTTTCTTATTTAAGTTTCTGGTGAGGAAAAGCATCATTACTTTTTGTATTTGTATTCTATATTAGTGGTAATTAAAATATTTACATATACAATGGAATATGTGCATTAAATTCTTGCTTCGTTGTGCTCGGTATCAGCTTCTTACCGCATAGTGCTTTACATGTAATAGACACCTATGTATGCTGGTGGAATTTCAATTTTGTACAGAAAATACTATTTGACACTAGATATTGTCAAATGGGAAAACCAACGTTAAATAGCCCCATGTCAGCTCACTGAATTGAGAAAGCTTAAGAAGTTCCCACAACCTCTATAGACACCAGATTTCCTAAGAAATCATAGTCCTTTCTGGAAGAGAGTTTCAGGGTCCCCGTATTACACCCAGGAAGAGCGCACCCCCATAAGACTTGCAGACAGGTAAGCTTTGGAGTCATAAGTACAAGTTGCTTGCTACCAAAAATGGGAAAATTTGTAGGAAGTACAATGTCAGATTCTCAGAATTGTGGTTTATAACATGGTATTGATACCCTTGAAGGCAGAGAGCATTTGAGACAGAGAAATGACAGCATCTAAATTAGAGTCTGTAAGATCCAGAATTTATTAAGCCACTGAAGTCTAGGGCATCCAACAAAAAAGAATGAAATCTTACCATTTGTGACAACAAGGACGGGACCTAGAGGGTATTATGCTGAGTAATGTAAGTCAGTCAGAGAAACACAAATACTATATGATTTCATTTATATGTGGAATCTAAAGAACAATATAAATGAATAATGAAACGGAAACAGACTCATAGATACAGAGAACATACTGATGGTTGCCAGAGAAGGGTTAGGGGACTGGGTGAAAAAGGTGAAGGAACTGAGAAGTACAAATTGGTAGTTACAAAGTTGTCACAGGGATGTAAAGTACAACATAGGAAATACAGTCGATGATATTGTAACAACACGAATGGTGCCAGTTGGGTACTGGAAATATTGGGGGGAACACTGGGTAAAGTATGTGATTGTCTGACCGCTATGCTGTATACCTGAAACCAACACCAACTAATATTGAATGTAAACTGTAATTGAAAAAAAATTTTAAATTAATATATATGCATACATATATATATTAATATATATATGTATATGTATAAAATCTAGGGCCTCCATCCCAGGGGTAGAAGAGGGAGAAAAAAGAGCTTACTACATGGGAGCAGAGTGAAAGGCTGCAGGCTGGTTCCCTCTGGTTTTAAGCACAGTATCCTTGCTCACTAATAAACAAGGCCCAAGAAATAATGGGATTATCAGTTTCTCTTCTTAAAGTAGAGGGCCCAACAGGGTTGGAGTGAAAAGCAGTAGAAGCATAGGTAGAAGGATTCCAGTCCCTTCTTAGGTGGAAAGACAGAAATGTGAGAAGAGGGTGCCGGGTGTTTTTCCCTCTACCATCCCACTCCCAAAATTCTTAGCTTCCCATTGCAGTTCTCATAGAAATCAGCATAGGCCTTAAATGTTTAGAAGTACTTTTTAAACCTTTCAAAACCTTATTTATATATTCTCTGATGAGTGACTGTACCTTTTTTAAATTGATTTTGTACTGGGTAATCCTAATACGCAGTTTTGAAACCTCCATCTGTTCACAAGGGTAATTATGTATACATTTATAGAAACTTCAAGGTGCCTTCATGAATAATAAGTCAACATTTTGTGAATGGCATATGTTAACTTTCTTCTCTGATGCTATGTGATCTTTGATTTAATTTAATTCAGGCATTATTGTATTATACTTTTTAAAAAGCAAATCCTCACCTAAGGATATATTTATTGATTTTTAGAGACGGGAAAGGGAAGAGAGGGAGAGAGAGGAAGGGAGGAAGGAAGATAGACAGTTACCGCCTGTATGCACCCCGACTGGGGATCGAACCTGCAACCTAGGTATGTGCCATGACTGGGAATCAAACCTGCAACCCTTTGGTGCACGGGATGACGTTCCAACCAACTGAGCCATCTGGCCAGGATTATTGTGTTATACTTTTATTATGAATTTGAGAACATTAAAACCACTAGTTTTAAAAGAACTTTAGAAGTTCTTCTAAAAGAACTTTTTACTCTTACTTTATGAATCTCTCTCATTGACGACAAACTGTATTTTCAGTCTGGCAGCTGTAGAACCATCCATGATGCTCTTGGAAAGTGTGAAGAGGCATCTAGAGCGTCCTGTGTGGATTAATGCTGATATTCTTCCCGGTCCAAATGGGAATAGCAGAGTAGTAGATGCAAAACCTTTTATAGACACTGTGACATCCTTCTTTCCAGATGTGACATTTTCCCTGGGTTGGACAACAGGATGGCATCCCGAGAAAGTCAATGAAGGTAATAATTTCAAAAATGTATTTCTTCTTGGTCAAATTAAAATATACTCCTAATATAAAAATAAATACCTTTAACACAAAACAAAAAACACATTTCACGAAATACAAGTCTAATGGAGAGAAAGGTCTGGCCCTAAAACTATGTGTATGATTCTTCTATTATTTCAGATAGACACTGCATTCATTGGTGACATTCTGTCACCAAGCTTCCATGAGAAATATTCATTTGCAAGGTCTAGAGTAATGAAAGGTGCCTCATTAAGAGTTGGTCTCTTTGAACTTGTAAACCATTCTTTAGTCTTTGTTTTCTCTTGACTGTGGAACAAACTCCCTGTGTCAGATGAAAGGTAAGAAGTGGTCATAAGAGCTGTTCAGGGGTGTGAGGCCGGAAGCAGTGGGGGTGTGGTTGAAGAGCACATGGTCCCTAGACACTGGAAGGGGCTCCAGCTGAGGTGCTGGGACCTTGGTGCCATCATGCTTTCTTTGGTGGACAGGAGAGCCACAAGACTCTCCTCTAGGCTCAATCTCTTCTTTTCTTCACATAGTCCTACAGATGCACCTGCCACTTTCAGCTTCATTTTCCTGGCTGAAACTTACCATACTTATTCATCTTTCTATTTCTTCATGTGTCCCTAGGTAGTGATTTCCAAGTGAACAGCCAGTAAGCAATCAGATGCTCTGGGACATCTGTCCATATGGTAAAAATGATAAAGTAAGAAGGTCTTCTGAACCTGTGGAGATGTTAGCCTTTATCCTGTGGTCAGGGCATTTTTTATTACTTATTTACTATTATTGTTTTTAAATATAGTTTTTAAGTCTAACCATGGTATTAGAATAACTGCTATCCATCTAGTGAGCAGTGACGTTTAGGTTATAACCCCCTGGAACAACAATTGATATGACTGAGAGAAAAAAATAATGTTTTAACTTAATTCTAGTTTAATGTTCTAATCATTTTAATTTTTATTAGTTTCATTTAAAAATGTAGCATTAAAATGTAAAATGTTTAAAGAAGGTGAACTAGAAATGATTTAGTAACGTCCTTACTGATCCTGAACTCCTTTTAGTCACTTTTTAACTCAGGCTTTAACCTCAGGCTTGGACCGGGCTAAACCAGGTCTGTGAGTCGTGTTGGTGTCAAAGGTTTGTCGTTTCCGGCATGTGTTTTATCTTTATCCTCTTACTTCTCACGCCAGAAATTTTAGAAAAGAGAGTTTATAAGTTTATAGTAATGTAAGTATATATCTTCTGTTAGCACTTCTTTCTAGTTATAATTATAATTTTTCAGATTTTAAAGGAAATCAGACATTTTCCTTCTTTCATGAGAAATTTAGCTGCTAAACTAATATATTCACATACGCTTTCTGTAAAATGTTCTCTCACTGACCAATACTTTTTACAACCTGCTTTTGGTAGAGTTTAGGGTTGTTTTAAAAATATAAATTTTTCCTGAAATGGTTTACAAACAGTTAAGTGTGTTTTCCACAATGTCCTAATATGATTTAAAACACATATATAAAAGATAATTTCACCACTATTTCTATTTTAGGTAAAATGTATTTGAAATCTGGACTAGCCAAAAATTGAAGTTAAATGTTACTCAATAAATTCAATTAAAAAGTAATAAATACAGTTAAAAAATTGAAGTTAATTATTACTTAAGCAGCTAATAAACACATAGTACCCATCTTTCTCTTGGTAAAGAAAACCTAATTAACACAAATGGAAAATCTTAGCTTATAGAGAATATTAATGACGAGCAAGTACCTAAGAATCTTAGAATCTTTAAAGAGGCCACTGTGTCAAAATTTGCTTTCTGTGCATTTCTGATATTAGTAAATTCTTTTTAATACTTAAATTTTTAATTAAATTTGCTATAGATCACTTTTGGCACAATATTAGATTTAATTTTTATCTACATTTTCCACCCAAAATATTTCTTGCATTAAGTAGTATTTTAATTCACTTTGAATTCAAATGGAAATTTATATGAATTACCTATGAATTTGCATATGTAATTTAGTTTTTATTTAATTGACTTTAGTATTCCAATTAGAAAAGTTAAATTTCTTACTTTTCATTTCAGGCTACAGTTGGACAATGGTGAAGGAGATGGAATGCATATGTGATGAACTAAATCAGCCTGTAACATTTCCTGTCAGAGCAGCATTAGTCAGGCAGTCTTGTTCTCAGTTACTTTGGCTATTAAAGAAATCTAACAGGTATGTATAAGTTTAATCATACAGTGTGTATGTGAGTGTGTATGAGAGACAGAGGCAGTGGATGAAAGCATTATGTCAAGACAGTGTGTGTGAGAGAGAGAATGAACACGGATTCTGTAAGCACACAGATGCCCCCACTCGAAGGAAGCTTCTTAATGAACCTTAATATCATCTGTTTCTGTTTCTGTTTTTGCACATAGTAGGTGGCCAGTGATTGTCACTTTTTTCATTGTTATACATTCACAAAAAGGTAAAAGTGGATAAAATAGTTTCCCTCTGAATTGTATTATAATTTCAGAAGTCTATTGCATAAAAACTCTTGTCATTTTAATATGTAATAAAAATTAATTGGATCATCTATTAAATATTAAAATATAGAGATACAGGTATTGAAATAGTTTTGATACTATTTTTTAATAGGTTAGTCAATAGAACAGCAGGGAAAGTCCAGAAATAAACCCAAATCTATATGGAACTTAGTATAGAAAATAGCTGGCATTTTAAGGCATTGGTGCAAAAGTTTAATTAATAACTCATGTTGGATCAACAGGCCAACTATGCAGGAAAAACAAAGCACCTTTCCTTATTATTTCCTCCAAAATAATTTCCAAATGAATTAAAGATTTGAACATCAAATAGTAAATGCATAAAGAAAAAATGAGATAATTTTTAATATAATTTTAGAGTAGAGAAGACCTTTCTCAGTATGGCACAAACCCTAGAGCTATAAAAGGAAAGTTAGATACATTTGAATACATAAAAATGGTAAGATTCTGGCCCTGGCTGGTGTAACTCAGTGGATTGAGAGCGGGCTTGGAATCAAAGGGTCACCAGTTCGATTCCCAGTCAGGGCACATGCCTGGGCCTGGTCCTCAGTGGGGGCCACATGAGAGGCAACCACACATTGATATTTCTCTCTCCTCTTCTCTCCCCCTTCCTTCCCCTCTGTCTAAAAATAAATAAATAAAATCTTTAAAAAAAATGGTAAGATTCTGGTAAAACTATCCTCAATACATTTGTCAGATGTAAAGAATTTTAACAAATAATGAATTTTCACAAATCATCCAGTAAAAGACTCAGCTTGATAATCCACTATATTGTAGAGAGTAAGGGAAGGAGACACTCATACACTAAAGAAGTACTCATATTCCTGTGGATATTGAAATTTTACCAAATGCCTTTTCAATTTTTATGAAAATAACCATATTTTTCTCCCTATGTCTATTAATAAAATAAATTATATTAATCTTTTATAATATTGAACCATCCTCACATTTCTGGAATAAATCCTGCTTGATCACAAATTATCATTCTTTAAAGGTGCTGCTGCATTTTTATTACTAACATTTTAGCTAGGGTTTTTGTATTTAAAATGACATTGCCCTGCCCTGACTGGCGTGGCTTGGTTGGGTGTTGTCCGGCAACGCAAAAGGTCACTAGTTCCATTAATAGTTAGGGCACATCAGCCATCCTTGATTGGGGCACATGGAAGACGTGGCTGATCCATGTTTTGATGTTTCTTTGCCTTTCTTTCTCCCTCCCCTTCTCCCTCTCTAAGAATAAATAAATAAAATATATTGAAAAAAGGAAGGAAGGAAGGAAGGAAGGGAGGGAGGAAGGGAGGAAGAGAGAGAAAGAAAGAGAGTGAGACTTCCGGTCAAGATGGAGGCGTAGGTAGACACACTGCCTCCTCGCATAACCAAAAGAGGAAAAACGACAATTTAAAAAAACAAAAACAGCCAGATCTGACAGAAAACTGAACTGAGTGGAAGTCCGACAACCAAGGAGTTAAAGGAGACATGTTCATCCAGACTAGTAAGCGGGGCGGAGCCAGGTGGAGAGCACTTGGCAAGACGCAGTTTGTGGAACAGTACCAGCAATGCTGCAGCTGCCCGGAGAGGCAAGGCCTGTGGTGGACGCGCCTAGCCAAAACACAGCAGGCGCATTTGGGGAAACTGGGGCTGAGACTGGTGGACTGGGTGGTCCTTCATTCTCGAGCAGATAAACCGGGAGGAAAAGCTGGGGAGCGGAACAGACCGAGTGGTCCACCAATGCTGGGAGATAAAGCCTCAAACCACCAATTGATTACATCTGTGGGGGTTGAGGCAGCAGTGGGAGGAACTCCCGGCCTCACAGGAGAGTTCGTTGGGGAGACCCATGGGGACTTGGAACTGTGCAGGCCCGTCCACTCACCCTGGAGCCAGCAAAGAAGGGCCCGACTTGCTTGTGGGTAGTTGGGGAAGTGCGGAGAGGAAAGCAAGCGCCATTGTTCTCTCAGGCCCCACCCCCACAGGCAGCGTCACAACACAACGACGTGGGTTACCCCGCCCTGGTGAACACCTAAGGCTCCGCCTCTTAAAGTAACAGGTGCACCAAGAAAAAAAATGGCCCAAATGAAAGAACACATCAAAACTCCAGAAAAAATACAACTAAGTGAAGAAGAGATAGCCAACCTATCAGATGCACAGTTCAAAGCACTGGTAATCAGGATGCTCACAGAATTCGAAGAAAAATTGTCGCAATTACTTGAACAAATGAAGGATACTATAAAGGAAATGAGGGGAAATCTGCAGGGAACCAAAAGGGACAAGAAGGAAACTGAGACTCAAATCAATGGAGTGAACCAGCAGAAAGAAAAAAACATCCAACCATAAAAGAATGAAGAAACAAGAATTCAAAAAACTGAGGAGAGGCTTAGGAACCTCCAGGACATCTTTAAACATCCCAACATCCGAGTCATAGGGGTGCCAGAAGGAGAAGAGGAAGACCAAGGGATTGAAAACTTATTTGAACAAATAATGAAGGAGAACTTCCCCACGCTGGTGAAGGAAATAGATTTTCAGGAAGTCCAGGAAGCTCAGAGAGTCCCAAAGAAGCTGGACCCAAAGAGGAACACACCAAGGCACATCATAATTACATTACCCACGATTAAAAATAAGGAGAGAATCTGAGAAGCAGCAAGAGAAAAGGAGACAGTTACCTACAAAGGAATTCCCATAAGACTGTCAGCTGATTTCTCAAAAGAGACTTCGCAGGCAAGAAGGGGCTGGAGAGAAGTATTCCACGTCATGAAAGGCAAGGACCTACATCCAAGATTACTCTATCCAGCAAAGATATCATTTAGAATGGAAGGGCAGATAAAGTGCTTCTCAAATAAGGTCAAGTTCAAGGAGTTCATCATCACCTAGCCTTTATTTATGAAATGTTAAAGGGATTTATATAAGGCATGGAGAGATATCAACAGAGGAGTGGTAGGGGCAGAGTGGGGGAAAGGTGCAGAGAATAAGTAGCATAAATGGTAGATAGAAAACAGACAGGGGGAGGTTAAGAATAGTATAGGAAATGTAGAAGACAAAGAACTTATGTGTATGACCTATGGACAAAAACTAAAGGGTGGGGAATGGGGAGATGGGGGTGGAGGGGAATAAAGGGGGTAAAATGGGACAACTGTAATAGCATAATCAATAAATTATATTAAAAAAAAGAAAGAGAGGGAGAAAGAAAAATGAAGGAAGGAAGGGAAGGAGGGAGGGAGGAAGAAAGAGAGGGAAAGAAAGAAAGAAAGAAAAGAAAGAAAAAGAAAATGAGATTTCCCTGACCGGGTAGCTCAGTTAGTTAGAGCTTTGTCCTGAATGCCAAGGTTGCAGGTTCAATCCCTGGTCAGGGCATATACAAGAAACAACCAATGAATGCATAAACAAGTGGAACAACAGATCAATGTTCTCTCTCTCTCTCTCTCTAAAATCAGAAAAGAAAGAAAGAAAGTGAGATTGATCTGTAGCTTTTTTCCTTTTCAATTTTTAGGTAGCGACCTTTCATTCCTTTTATGTAGTCTGAGATGTTGAAAATAGCATTGAAATGACCTGTACTTTACTTGGTAAACCTAACTGTGAAGCCAGATAAAATTTGTGCTTTGGGGAAAGCTTAGCTCATAAAAATCTTTCCTATTTTTCATATGGTAAATGGTTTACTTAGATTTTCTGTTTCTTTGGGAGTGAGTTTTGATATATTGTATTTTCCTATAAAATTGTTTATCTCATCCAGGTTTTAAAATTTATTTACATACAGATGCTTAAAATAGTTTCTTATTCTTTTAGTTTCTTCTGTGTCTTTAAAATAATTTCCTATATTGTTTTTTTGAGTTTTTCTTCTTGTTTCTTGATTAAACAGATAGTGACTTATCTCTTTTTCTTTAGAACTAGATTTTGGATTTATTTATTTTTTTGGTTTATGGCTTACTAATTTCTGCCTTTTATCTTTTAAAACTGTGTTATGTAGTTTTTCTAATTTCTTGAGTTGCATACTTAAGTTGTTTATTTTCCATTTATACATATATTAGTATATGTATTAATATAAGTATTTAAGACAATAACTTTTTTCTGTGACCACTGCTTTAGCTGTATTTCATTGTTTCTTATGTGTAGGCTGTCATCACTGTTTATTTAAAATATTCTGCAACTGTGGCTTATTTCCTTTGCCTCAAAAATTGTTTTAAGAGAAATTTTTTTAGTCATCTAGGTGGTAGAATTATTTTTTATGTTGGTTTCATTAATAGGTTTTTAGGTTTATTGTAATCAAATAATGTCTATATTATTTCTACTTTGTAAACTTTATTAAGGTTTTATTAATGGCTTAATATATGGATATTTGTATGAATTTGTGTATTTCATGAGGATATTATATGGCTGTTACAGGCAGAAACCTAAATTAACAATAACTTAAATAAGTCTGTTTTACAGCGTCAGGGCCCAGAATCCTCCTGTCTTGGTGCTCCACTTTCCTTAGGACGTTAACGTTGTTTATACACGGTCAGATTGATTATTGCCGCATCCGAGGTTCAGCCGATAGGAAGGAGGGTAGAAACAGAAGCTCGGCATGTCATTCTCCTTCAAGGGCATGGCTTAGAAGTGGTACACACACATTGGCCGTAACTTAGTCATGTGCCTGTACCTAGCTGTAGATGAAGGTGGGAAATGTAGCTGTTGTTCTGTAAAATCGTGTGTCTAGTTAGGACTCAGGGGACTGTTACGTAAGAAAGAAAGGAGTAAACTACTAGTTGTGGTGACACATTAACATACACTATTGGTTGTGTTAGATAAATCTTTTATACCTTTTTGTTTGCTTTAAAAATATTTTTAATTTAGTCCTTTGAGTAAGTAATACATTCATGAAATTCAAAAACCAAAGAATGGAGTTAACACTGTGGAAAGCCTCTTCCCATTCACCCAGTTCTGCTCAACCTCTCTAACCACATTTGTCAGTTTCTTATACAACCACAGTTAGTTGTTCTTTTGTGCAAATAAGTGAATGCAAAGATAGAGTCTTATTTTCCCTTCCTTTTAAAAACAAAAGGTAGCATAATACACACCTTGGTTCAGGGTTTTTTTTTTGTAACTTAGCAGTATGTCTTGAATCTCTTTAAATGTTCCTTGTTTTTCCCTTCTAGGTGCATCATATTTATGTATTATATACTGTAATTTAATCAGCCTCATACTAATGGGCAGAAAGGATGCTTCTAATCTTAGATATTACAAACAATCCAATAATGAACAACCTTTTGAATGTGTCATTTTGTATGTGTGTGAATATATAGCATCTTTAATACTTTGGACACTTGCTCTTTTACCAAGAGAGTTAAAGTTGCCAACTACTAAAATTTTTTTTTCTGCTTCCTCTTCTACCTTTATAGGTTTTCCTTATTAAATGTTCACAATATGAACATTTGGTGCATATTCATATCAGTTTTGTCTTTTTCTGTGAAGAAAACATTTAAATTCTACAGAAGGATACAAAAAGACTTGAGTAAATAGAAACATAAGCATTTTCTTGGCGAGCAAGGCTTTGCATCATTAAGATAAACATTTGATGAGATCACAATAAAAACACAAACAGGATTTTGTTTTGTAATTAGACAAACCATGTCTAAAACTTTTTTTTTTTACTTTATTTCTCCACGTAGCTTTTCATCTGTTTTAGCTTGGAAGTGGAAATGTAACCTGATTTGTTTATCTATTTATTTATTTATTTGTTTAGCCTCATCCTAGGACATGCTTATTGATTTTATTTTTTTCTTTTAATTACATATTATTGATTATGCTATTATAGTTGTCCCAATTTTTCCTCCTTTGCCCATCTCCATGCAGCATCCCCTACTCCCTTAGGCAATCCTCACACCATTGTTCATGTCCATGGGTCATACATATAAGTTCTTTGGCTACTCCATTTCCTATACTGTACTTTACATCCCATGGCTATTCTATAACTACCTATTTGTACTCTTACTAATATCCCCTCACCTCTTCACCCATTCCCCGACACCTCCTCCTATCTGGCAGCCATCAGAAAGTCCTCTGTATTCCTAATTCTGTCTCTGTTCTTGTTTGCTTAGTTTGTTTTTTTAGATTCAATTTTTGATATATTTGTATATTTTGCTGTTTTATTGGTCATAGC
>PVJI01017603.1:0-35274 GCA_004026765.1 Micronycteris hirsuta | reverse complement strand
AAAAAAAATTGCCCAAATGAAAGAACAGATCAAAGCTCCAGAAAAAATACAACTAAGCGATGAAGAGATAGCCAACCTATCAGATGCACAGTTCAAAGCACTGGTAATCAGGATGCTCACAGGATTGGAAGAAAGACTGTCGCAATTACTTGAACAAATGAAGGATAATATAAAGGAAAAGAGGGGAAATGTGCAGGGAACCAATAAGGATGAGAAGGAAACTGGGACTCAAATCAACGGAGTGGACCAGCAGAAAGAAAAAACATCCAACCAGAAAAGAATGAAGAAACGAATTCGAAAAAATGAAGAGAGGCTTAGGAACCTCCAGGACATCTTTAAACGTCCCAACATCTGAGTCACAGGGGTGCCAGAAGGAGAAGAGGGAGACCAAGGGATTGAAAACTTATTTGAACAAATAACGAAGGAGAACTTCTCCAAGCTGGTGAAGGAAATAGACTTCCAGGAAGTCCAGGAACCTCAGAGAGTCCCAACAAAGTAGGACCCAAAGAGGAACACACCACGACACATCATAATTACATTACCCAAGATTAAAAATAAGGAGAGAATCTTAGAAGCAGCAAGAGAAAAGGAGACAGTTACCTACAAAGGAATTCCCATAAGATTGTCAGCTGATTTTTCAAAAGAGACCTTGCAGGCAAGAAGGGGCTGGAGAGAAGTATTTCAAGTCATGAAAGGCAAGGACCTACATCCAAGAATACTCTATCCAGCTAAACACTCATTTAGAATGGAAGGGCAGATAAAGTGCTTCTCAGATAAGGTCAAGTTTAAGGAGTTCATCATCACCCAGACTTTATTGTATGAAATGTTAAAGGGATTTATATAAGGTAGAGGAGGATATCAACAGGGGAGTGGTAGGGGAAGAGAAGGGGGAAAGGGGCAGAGAAAAAGTAGCATAAATGGTAGGTAGAAAACAGACAGGGAGAGGTTAAGAATAGTATAGGAAATGTAGAAGCCAAAGAACTTATGTGTATGACCTATGGACAAAAACTAAAGGGCAGGGAATGTGGGGGGGGGGGTATGGGGGCGGAGGGGAAGAAAGGGGGAAAAATGGGACAACTGTAAGAGCATAATCAATAAAATATATTAAAAAAAAGAACAGCCATTTTAAAAGTCAACTTTTCAGCACCATTTAATCAAAATTTTAAACGGGTCTTCTATTTGAGCCAGCATTTCCACTTCTTAGACTCTATCTTACAGAAGAAAACACACGTGTGGATGCCCACAGATACATGTTCAAGAAGGACCTCTGTTGCATTGTAATGTCAAAAATTAGGAATACTCATAAGCACCATTAAAGGAATGGCTAGATAAATCATCTCCTGTAGCAAACTAAAAAAATGAGGCAACTGTATGTGCATACCCAGAAGAATGGTCAAGACATGCTTTAAAATAAAATCAAATTTCAGATATTCAGGCACTCAGTAAATAATTTCTGAATGAATAAATATGAATTTGTAATTGAATGAATGAATAGTCCCAACTATAGTTAAGAAGAAACAAAACTATAAATGTATCTTTGCAAAAGCACAGAGAACAGCCTGAAGGATAGACACTGGGGTGTTAAAACCAGTACACCCAGTAAAAATACTGATAGATCAGGTTGGGGATGAGGCATGTTCACAACTGGGCAATTATTACTTAATTTATCTGCAGATCAGCCCAGGAATACCAACCTGAAGATTAAGTTGAAGGAAAATACTGTCTGTTTCAAGAATCCAGGACACAAACTTCCAGTGGCTGGGCCAATGTGAGAGGAAAAGCCAATCAAAGCCCAGTAGAATGAAGTTCAAGCAGCGTCACAGTGTATCACCTTGGATCAAGCAATCCTGATTCTTCAAATGATAATGCATTCAAGACATGCTTGACAACCAGGCTGCTGCCATTTATATAACAGGACTCCATAACAGCCATAACTAAAAGGCTGAAGTTGATTACAGCTGTTCAGTGTAAACGATCAGGAGAGAGATCCCCCACCATTTTATTTCCAGATTCTTTGCCACAGGACTTGGGCTCACTTGGTTGCCTATCTGTGAAAATGGCCTTTTGCTCCAACATCCCCATGCCTCCCAGTATTCAGGCCCGAACAAAGTTCTCTGCTCTCAAGTCTGGACTGGCCCTGGGTCTCACCTATGACCAATGGAATAGTGCAAAAGTGATGTGGGTCTGAGGTTAGGTCATACAAGCCTTGTGGCTTCCTTTGGATCTTTTGAGCTGCTCACACTTAGTACTGCTCCCTGTTGAAAGTAGCTGTCTTATAAAATGGCAGCTTTCTTGCGACCAAGAAAATCCCAATCTGCGTGGAGAGGCCAGGCATAGGAGCTCCACTTCCTGCTGACAGGCAGCTTCGACTGCCAGCAAAGTGAGGGACCCATATAACACTTCACTGGAACTGTTCTCAAGACCACAAGTAAGAACTGCCAGTTAAGCCAAATTAGTTCTCAGAACTGTGAGAAATAACAAAAAATTGTTGTTTTAACCCAGTATACGCAGGTTAGTTCATAGGAAGCAACAGACAGCCAGAACAAGCATTCATTTTCCAAGAAGACATGGTCCTGCAGAAGGAAGGAATGAGTTGTGCTGTGGAAGTGTAGAGAGGCATTGCTTGTATTTACTACTCATATTGCTCATCTACTTGTAGCCTTAACTTAATTAAATCTACTACTTGAGAGGTAGATACAATTATTAGCTCTATTTTATAGACGAAAAAACTAAGGCCTTGAGTGAAAACAACTTGTTCAAGATCATATCGCTAGTAGGCGGTGGAGCCAGCAGATGCACACAACCGTTATTCTCTCAGGCAACACCGATGGAACACCTGTATGAGCAAGCATCTGTCCAAGGCACTAAGACCCTTGAATTCAAAATAGTTGTTGGTCTCTGAAATCCTGATTTCTAGGACTTTGTGGTAGAACCATATTTTGATGACTTCCTAGTAATGGGAATAATAAAGCATAAACAAAGAAAGTTGTCAGGGATAATTCAATTTATTAACTGGGTATCTAAAAATGTGCTAGTCCAGGTCCTAGGATCTGGAAATAAAAAATGAAAAAGACACAGTTTCTGCCTTTAAAATATCCTAGCTTCTGGCAGAAAAGGGAAAGAGAAGAACTGTAGGACAGTGTGATACACACAATAATTGAAGTCTGTATGAAGTATTTTGAAAGCAGATAAGAAAAAGCCCACATTGTTTCAGTATATCAATTATTTAAATTTATTTCAGCATAAACTCAGATCCTTTAGTGTGAAATTGTTAGATTTCTATGTCAACACTGAAAGTATTTCACTGAACCTAAAAGTAGATCATAGTGCCATATGTAATCCCCAAACTTAAGCCAAAGCTTCAAGACTCCTTGAGGTGACCTTTCCTTCAACAAAAAGCAATGTCCTCTGAGCCACTTCCCTGCCCATTGGGCCAGGGCAGGCTCTGCAGCTGGACTTGCCATACGATGAAGAGTCCAAATGCCAGGGAGCCAGTGACTCCTGGGTGTGTGCCAATACATCGCAAATACAGGTTCTTACAGTGGTGAGACTGGGCTCAGCCCCAGAGTGGCAGATGGTGCTGAGTACTCAAGAATCAAGCCATCTGCAGAACAACTCCTCCTATGGCCATTACAATTTGTACTGATGATGAGCCTCTACCAGAATATGCTTAGATCTCTTATCTATGGATAATCCTTCCCTCTTCATTAAGGCTCTCAGTTTAAGACTATACTATCAGCTATCAGGATGGGAAAGCCACTGAACAGATATTCCTTATACTACGCACTGATCTAGGTCCTAATTCTCATTACGCCACTTTCAATGGAAACTCACAGACTAGAGGACAATGGAGACCCACCTTGAAGGCTACTCTAATGATACAAAGTGCTACATGGGGTTGCCCCTGGTTGTGAACTAAAAGTGCAGGAATAGAATGTTAGAAGAATTAAACACTGGATTTCATTTGGCCAACTAGGAGACTCCTCTGTCTTAGACAGAAAGCCTACCTGACCACAGATGGCCCATGGATTGGGTTTGCACTGCAGGTTTATCCAAGTGTAGTATTTACATGGGTGCTGCCTGCAAAAACAAAAACTCTGCAATGCTTATTTGATCCGGGCTGTTAGGATGTGTAAAACCTTGTAAGAGAATATTCCGTAGGTGATGAAATCCTTTTCTGAATCAATTTTGGCCCCAGTAGGTTGGTACATTACTTCTTCACAGTGCTCAAAGCATTAAGGTACTCATAAAATGGGTTAATGACCCATTTAAAAATGGCCTTTATGGAAAAAATCACTTTCCTATTCCAGGAAGCTGACATTACATTATCTTTATCATTATAATGTAATAGCACCTAAGAACTATTTACATGGAGGCACTGGCTAGGCTGGAAGTTACATGATGACCAACAATTTATTTGATATTGGAAGTAAAATAAAATATGGGAATGCTTTGATATAACCTATTGATCAAAACACTAGTAGAATAGTCAAGATATCGTGTTAACTTCACAGATCCACAGTATGTGTAGAAACTTCTGGATTGTAGTTATTGCTTCTCAAATGGCTCAAGGGAATCCTAAACCAATCTCAGACTTCTACTGCAGTAACCAGAGCTCTCCATCCACTGTTTGCAACAAAGGCCATCCCAGAAATATTTTTAGGACATTTATGTGAAAGGCATTTAAGGGATTTGGGACAGGAACCTTATCCAAACTGTGTCCATCACACTCTGTCACGTTCCCATGACCTACCAGGATGGAAAGGATGTGCCAATGATCAAGATGCCTCTTCTTGTAAGAAGAGACCGAACAAAAGGAGCTGATCCTTCCAATCAGAATGCCATGTGCTACACACCTCCACCATAACCTTCTGGACTTAACCACTGTCTGAGGAGAATATTCCAGATTTGTTTTTCTTTTTCCCTAGGTATATTGTCCTCTCTTACATTTGACATTTTACATCCTCACTCTGCCATCTGGTCACAGACAAAAGTGAATAGTGGTAGTTCACTGACTGCTACAGTTGCTAAAGAGGCCCTCGTATTTTAATAAATACTACAATATAACACAATACCCTCTTGTCAGAAAAAAACATGCAAATAACTCATAGAGAGATCTCCTGTGTGTCAGAGATCGTTGATTTAATAATAATTCAGTGCATCTGTGTGTGTGGGAGTGGGTGAGTGGGAGGTGTTTTTATATTGCTGATAACCCCTCATACCTGCTGAGAAACTACTACTAATTCTCCTACAAGCTGAACCTTCTGGAAAAATTCTTTTTAAATGAAAGAAGGGAGGATCAAGTAGATACTGTCATATTTTATCTCTGTGAGTTTATGGCCCCCTTTGTCTCCCAAAGAGAGGAAGGTCACTGATAGAGAGCAAATTAGCCCTCTCTTGTGAGATCTCCCTTGTTTTCTATATGATGTCTTGATACAACCAGATATTTCTTTCTAAACAGATACATAAATAATACATGCCATAAATACATTACCTTTGTTCCAAGAAGTTAGTCTTTAAAAATCTGTTTAAAGGGATCAATACCAAAGAGGATATCTACAGAGTATTGAATATGCATGTGTCAGATACTTTAATGTCAAAGGCTTCCTATGCAGCCTTGGTTCCTGTGCTGTAGCCAGTCTTTAGGAGGCAGTGATGGTTACTTGACAACTTCAAAATGAGGAGATGCCTAAACCTGCTAGACCCCCTTAACCAAAGGCCAAATTTCACAGTGCCAAGGCCAACGTGGTTCCATTTTATTTATGTAGAACAGTGACACCAAGTGGCAGGGAAGGCAAATCACAATAGGGAATTCTCTAGTGGTACCTGCCATGCATCAAGGGATTCTGAAATTCTCGTTGGGATTAGCTGAAAAAGTGGTCCCGAGGGCTTAATTATTTTCTTGGCTAAATTATTTTAAAGATATCCAGTGATTCATAATTAAGGGCCATCTCAGTGGGCTGGACCTATTCCAGCTTCTCTGGAAAGATGCAACCTTCCCCCCACCCCTGTAAAGTACCCGGGAATGGAAGTGTCTATAAAAAGACATAGAAGGTTCTGGTGTTCTCTAGAAGGAGCATGAGCAAAGGGGCACCATGACTCATCAAGGGCCAACTGAAGGCACTGAATGGTTATCTAAAAATTCTAGAGTAAATCCCGGGCTGGGGAAATTTTACCAGTGACAAAGAGATGGAAGTCAAAATCTTACACTCTGGTTTTCTGCTATTAGACTATGAGTTCCCTGAAAGCTGAAACTATTATCTTTTCCATTGGTTAAAACAAGTGACATAGGTCTGACAAATGGCTGGTACACCGTAAGTGTTGAATGAAAGAGATAGAACATTAAAGAGAATGAATCAGAGAGGATGAGCACTTCTGGGAAGACTGCACAAGGTAAGGAGTCACCAACACACTTCCAATAAAGCTAAGACAGCTTTTAGCAAATGTGATGTAGTTAAGTAATAGTGGTAGTAGTTGAAATCCATCAGTTGGTATCCTTTGAATACTGGCAACACACTATTCAAACACAGTCCCCTATCAGTATTTCCATTCGGCATCTGGGAAACCAAAGCATACTTCTTCAACAGGGAGCTTCCAAATCAGAATTCTAACCCAGACAACTGATGCCAGCATCCCTGCTCTTTAATATTATGCTTCTCAATTCAATGAAAGTAGTGAATTACTTTCCAAAGGAAGCATTTAATTTACAACAGGACTTCTTTAAAGAGTGAGACCTATTATCACATTGATGAGACATTAAGATGGCGGCAAAATAGGTGAGAGTGGAGTCCACTTCCTCCTGCCCACGGGTGAAACACCTAGCCGATCTTCTGAGGTTTGAACAGAGCAAACAGCCAACGGAATTCCAGCATATATGAAGATTGGAGACAAAAATTATAGGGGACATTCAATGATCGGAGGTTGAGACATTAAAGCCTGGAGCTGTGAAAATACCAGAGTTAGACACAAACGGTTCATCCCAAAAAACAGAGATGGTGAGACAAATTTCACCTTGCTACTACAGAGAATTTGCAAGGTGGGAGTGGTGAACACCAGTACACCTGCTGGAAGAGAAAATCCACCAACAAAGGAACCACCAACAGAAGACAATGGAAGAAGGTGAAGGAGGAAGTGAAACTCACACTAACCTCAATCCAGGACCGCACAGGAAATACAATGAATTGGTGGAGAAATTACCCACAACAAACAACTGAACAAGAGTGAGAGAGAATCCTCAAAAACTTTTTAACACAGAAGAATCAGCTTCAACACAACCTGTCCACACCTGCATAACAGAATACAAGGTGTGGTGGGCAGAGTGACCCTCAGTTAACCAGGTGGAGCAAAGGACCCACCAAAAAAAGACCCAACAACAATGAAAACCCAAAGACATACAGAGAGCCAACATAAATGACAGTCCAAGAGCAACGAGCTCAGGAGATTAAGAAGACTGTGCCACTGAATCTTGAAGGTATTCTACCATACAAGTTCATACCATAAAACCAGGGAGTCAGAACAGATCAATTTAAGAAACAGAGGCTAGCAAGAAGAGTCTCACAAACAATGGGGAAACAAAGAAACAATCCCCAAATGAAAGGAAAGGAGGAAGCCCCAGAAAGAATGATAAACAAGACAGAGGCAAGTCAATTATCAGATATTGAGTTAAAAGCATTGGTTATCAGGAAGGTCAATGAGCTCACACAGAATTACCAGAACTACAGGGAAACTACAATGAACTCACTGCAAACTATACCAACATGAAAAAAGAAACAGAAACTATCAACAAGGGCCAAGAGGAAATGAAGAATACAATTTCTGAAATGAAGAACACAGAAGAAGGAATTAAAGCAGGCTTGATGAAGCAGAAGATCGGATCAGTGAGCTGAAGGACAAGGTAGAAAAAAACACCCAGAGAGAGCAAGAAAAGGGGAAAGAGGCTCAGAAAGAATGAAGAGGGATTAAGGGAAATGCAGGACAACATGAAATGTAATAATATCCGTATAATAGGGATACCAGAAGGAGAAGAAGAAGGGATAGAAAACCTGGTTGAAAAAGTAATGATGGAAAACTTCCCTAACCTGATGAGAGAAAAAGTGACACATATCCAGGAAACACAGAGAGTTCCAATCAAAAGGAACACAAAGAGACCCACCTCAAGACACATCATAACTAAAATCAAAAAATTCCAAGACAAAGAGAGAATCTTAAAGGCAGCAAGGAAGAAACAGGAAGTAACATACAAGGGAGCTCCAATAAGGTTAGCAACTGACTTCTCAATGGAAACACTCCAAGCCAGAAGAGAACAGCAAAAAATATTCCGAGTAATGAGAACCAGAGGTCTGCAACCAAAGCTACTATATCCAGCAAGGCTCTCAATCAAGACTGAAGGCCAAATAAGGAGCTTCCCAGACAAAAGAAGTCTAAAAGAATACACCTTCACCAAACCAGCTCTGCAAGAGATGCTAAAGGGACTGCTTTAAGGAATGGAAGGAAAAGAGAGAGAGAGCGAGAGGAATGCAGATACAAAAAAAAATGGCAATGAATAAGTACCTATCAATAATAACCTTAAACATAAATGGATTAAATGTTCCAATCAAAAGACATAGAATAGCTAAGAAAGCATGACCCACACATAGGCAGCCTACAAGAGACCCACCTCAGGACAAAAGACCTACACAGACCAAAAGTGAAGGGCTGGAAACAAATTTTCCAAGCAAACGGACAGGAAAAAAGCACCTGGGTAGCAATACTCAAATCAGACAAAATAGACTTCAAACAAAGGGCCATAAAGAAAGACGCAAAAGGACACTTCATAATACTCAAAGGAAGAATCCACCAAGAAGACATAAACATTGTAAATATATATATACACCCAACATAGGAGCACCCAAATACATAAAGAAAATCTTGGAGGACTTCAAGAAACATATTGATAGCAACACAATTATAGTAGGGGATTTTAACACCCCACTGTAAAAAAGGACACATCTTCCAAACAAAATATCAACAAAGATATTGTGGTATTGAACAACGCCCTAGATCAAATGGACTTAACAGATATATACAGAGCCTTTCACCCCAGAGAAGCTAAATACACATTCTTTTCAAATGCACATGGAACATTTTCAAAGATAGACCATATGATAGTACACAAAACAAGCCTCAACAAATTCAAGAAAATTAAAATCATATCAAGAATCTTCTCCAACCACAAGGAGCTGAAATTAGAAACCAACCCTAAGGAAAAAAACCCAAAACACTCAAAATCATAGAAATCAAATAGCATACTATTAAACAATGAATGGGTCAAGAATGAGATTAGGGAGGAAATCAAAAAGTTTCTCGAAATAAATGAAAATGAACTTACAACAATCCCAAACTTATGGGACACAGCAAAGGCAGTCCTGAGAGGGAAGTTCATAGTAACACAGGCCTACCTAAAAACAATAGAAACATTTCAAACAAACAACCTAACTCTATGCCTACAAAAACTCGAGGAACAACAACAAAGACAACCCAGAGCAAATAGAAGGAAGGAAATAACCAAGATCAGAATTAAATGACATAGAGACTAAAAGCACAATTCTAAGGATCAATGAATCCAGGATGGTTCTTTAAAAAGATAAACAAAATCGACAAGCCTTTAAGCAGGCTCATCAAGAAAAAAAGAGAGAGGACACAAATAAACTCAATCAGAAATGAAAGAGGAGATATTACAACTGACACCAACAGAAATACAAAGGATTGTAAGACACTACTATGAAAAACTGTATGCAAAGAAATACGAAAACCTAGGTGAAATGGACAAATTTCTAGAAAAATATAATTTTCCAAAACTCAATAAAGAAGAAGCAAAAAGCCTGAACCAACCAATAACAGCAGACGAAATTGAAACAGTAACAAAAATACTCCCGACACACGAAAGTCCTGGACCAGATGGTTTCACAGGAGAATTCTACAAAGCATTTAAGGAAGACCTAACCCCTATCCTTCACAGACTATTTCAAAAAATCCAAAATGATGGAAGACTCCCAAACTCTTTTTATGAATCCAGCATCATCCTAATCCCCAAACCAGATAAAGACATAACAAAGAAAGAAAACTTCAGGCCAATATCGCTGATGAACCATAGGAAATAAAATCCTCAACAAAATATTGGCAAACCACATCCAGCAATACATTAAAAAGATCATACACTATGACCAAGTGGGATTCATCCCAAGAATGCAAGGATGGTACAATATTTGCAAATTAATAAATGTAATACATCACATAAACAAAAGCAAAAGCAAAAATCACATGATAATATCAACAGATGCAGAAAAAGCATTTGATAAGGTACAGCACCCATTTATGTTAAAAACACTCAGCAAAGTGTTTTTACTAGACTAGAGGGAGCATTCCTCAACCTACTAAAGGCCATATATGAGAGACCTACAGCCAACATCATACTCATTGGGCAAAAACTAAAATCTTTCCCACTAAGATCAGGAACAAGACAAGGTTGTCCACTATCACCACTTCTATTCAACATAGCACTGGAAGTTTTAGCCACAGCAATCAGACAAGAAAAGGAAATAAAAGGCATCCAAATTGGAAAAGAGGAAGCAAAACTGTCATTGTTTGCAGATGACATGATAGTATACATAGAAAGTCCTACACATTCTGCCAAAAAACTACTCGACCTAATAACTGAATTTGGCAAAACAGTCGGATACAAAATCAATATTCAAAAATCAAAGGCATTTTTGTATACCAACAATGAAACGTTAGAAGCAGAAATCAGGAGAAAAATCCCATTTTATATAGCAACAAGAAAAACAAAATACCTAGGAATAAACCTAACTAAGGAGGTAAAAGACCTATACTCAGAAAACTACACAACACTGAAGACAGAAATCATGGAAGACACAAACAAATGGAAACATATACCATGCTCATGGATCAGAAAAATCAACATAATCAAAATGTCCATACTACCCAAAGCAATTTATAGATTCAATGCAATCCCTATCAAAGTACCAAAGGCATATTTCACAGATATAGAACAAACACTTCAAAAATTTATATGGAACTGTAAACAACCCCAAATATCTGCTGCAATTTTGAGAAAGAAGAGCAAAGCAGGAGGGATCACAATACCTGATATCAAATTGTATTACAAGGCCACTGCAATCAAAACAACCTGGTACTGGCATAAAAACAGACAGATATACCAATGGAATAGAATAGAGAGCCCAGAAATAAACCCAAGTCTCTACGGGCAATTAATCTTCAACAAAGGGGGAAGAAGCATGAAATGGAATAAAAACAGCCTCTTCAACAAATGGTGTTGGGAAATCTGGACAGCTACATGTAAAAAAAATGAAACTAGAGCACCAACTTACACCATACACAAAAATAAATTCGAGGTGGATAAAAGACTTAAATATAAGTCGTGACACCATAAAAGTCCTTCAGGAAAACAGCAGTAGGAAAATCTCAGACATTCCATGCAGCAACATCTTCACTGATATGTCCCCAGAGCAAGGGACATAAAGGAGAGAATAAACAAATGGGACCTCATCGAAAGAAAAAGCTTCTGCATGCCTAAAGAAAACAGTATAAAATAAAAAGAGAATCAATGGTATGGGAAAACATATTTGCCAATGATATCTCAGACAAGAGTTTGATCTCCAAAATATATAAGGAACTCATATGACTCCACTCCAGGAAGACCAAAAAAAAATTTAAAAATGGGCAAAAGACTTAAACAGCCACTTTTCCAAGGAGAAAATACAGAGGGCCCAGAAGACATATGAAAAGATGCTCAGCATCACTAGCCATTAGAGAGATACAAATTAAAACCACAATGAGATAACACTTCACACTGCTCAGAATGGCCATCATAAACAAATCAACAAACAACAATGTTGGAGAGGATGTGAAGAAAAGGGAATCCTAGTGCACTGTTGGTGGGAATGCAGACTGGCGAAGCCACTGTGGAAAACACTATGGAATTTCCTCAGAAAACTGAAAATGGAACTGCCTTCTGACCCAGCAATTCCACTGCTGTGATTATACCCTAAGAGCCCTGAAACACCAATCCAAAAGAACCTATGCACTACAATGTTCATAGCAGCACAATTTATAATAGCCAAGTGCTGGAAGCAACCTAAGTGCCCATCAGCAAATGAGTGGATCAAGAAACTATGGTACATTTATACAATGGAATTCTATGCAGCAGAGAGAAAGAAGGAGCTTATACCCTTTGCAACAGCATGGATGGAACTGGAGAGCATTATGCTAAGTGAAATAAGCCATGTGGTGAGGGAAAAATACCATATGACCTCACTGTTAAGTGGAACATAATCAACAAAAGAAAAAAGCAAGAAAAACATAATCAGCCCTGGCTGGTGTAGCTTAGTGGATTGAGTGCGGGCTGCAAACCAAAGGGTCGCTGATTCCATTCCCAGTCGGGGTACATGCCAGGGTTGAGGGCCAGGTGCCCAGTGAGGGCCATGTGAGAGGCAACCACACATTGATGTTTCTGTCCCCTTCTCCCTCCCTTCCCTTCTGTCTAAAAATAAATAAATAAAATCTTTTAAAAAAATAACATAATCAGAGACATTGAAATTAAGAACAATCTAACAATAGCCAGAGGGGAGAGGGGAGAGGGTTATGGGGAGAAGGGTTTTCAGGAACAACTATAGAGGACACATGGACAGAACAAAGGGGGAGGGTGGAAGAAGGGGAGGGAGATGGGTTTAGAGGGGGTGGGGGAAGGGGAGGGGAGAGGTTACAGACAGCTATAGTTGAACAACAATAAAGTAATTAAAAATTTTTTTAAATAAAAAAAAAGAAAGAAACTATGCTTTACACATATTTCTTCAATGGTTCTGTTACATGGGAGGAATCCTACCCTTACACACACCATGCAATAGGCTGTCCTGGTAGGAATATCTGCATACCCATTAGATAGGTGAAGGCAAGCACTGAACACTCCCCTACCTAAAGATATTCTTTTTTTTTTATTTTGACATATTTGACAACAGGCTCTCCCTTCCTTGGCTGTCCCCCTTCCCGACCAGTCATCTTTACAACATGATTCTATCCTTTCTTAAGATTTTCTGAAAAATGTCTTAAAAAGTGAGCTGCATAGTTTTCCCACATATTCTTACTGAAAAACTGTTTCCCCTGAGACCACATGGAACCCCAGTTTTCCTGTCTAGATCCATGGTCATTTAGAGTGAAAGGAAAGCAGGAGTGTGGGCACATGTTCATATTTGAGGTTCATATATGTCTCATCTGAACATGAATGAGCCAGATGGCATTTGATGGGTTTTTGACCTGACAATATTCTTTAGTGGAAATATCTTAGCTAGCCCTAGTCCCCAAAATATGGTGAGCTCTTACACTGAAGAATGAAATGTTGTGTGTGTCTGCTAAGCTCATGTGAAATCACTTTTGAACTAAAAATTGGAAACTCAATGGTGACTGACATCAAACCATACTGACCTGAGAAGATGTGAGGTGCCCAGGTCGGGCCATCAGCACATAACAGCAACAGCTCCTCCACAAATGCTCTTTCTCATCATTATTACGTCCAGGGTTAGAGATGAAGAGAGCTGCCAGATACATTTGGGGCACCTGGAGACCAGATCAATAATCTCAAAGCCACCTCAACCATATATTGTGTAGAATTCCTTTAACCTGAATTCTTGCTACCTTGGGTTTTCTGTTCTTCACACCTCTTATTCAAGAATTATGCAAGGTTATATTCTAGGTCTATTGTAATTTAGCAGTTATAGTCCATGGTGCCTTTGGGACAAGATTACCTCCCTGCGTGATACTGTTTTTCATTTCTATACTGACAAATACGCCATTTCAACTGTCACTTAAGCAAACAGTTCAAGCTCTACTGTTATTTTAGCTCCATATTATCAAACAGGTAAATTTATAAATGTGTTACCTGAAGGGAACATTCCCCCAAACAGCAGAGGTGGATACTTTATTTATAATTATTTGTTAGATTTGTAAAAATGTCCCTGTTGCTGGAAAGCCTCTGGCTAAATACAAATTAAAACACTTTTGAATGTAGTAAAAACAGCAGTGACATCATTTTAATTACCCATTGGGGATGCCAGGCAGCAAAGACGTAGCTCTCTCCTTCCTTGTTTAATGTGACTGCCTGCTTAGGAATGTGAACTTCCCGTCTCCATCCCTGACTGTACCCCAGCACCCTCTACTCGCTCCTAGTCACACTCTGATTTTGTGCTGAGGTACAAAGGAGAAGATTATGCTCTCTACTTTGTAGCCTCGGAGAGAAAGTAATTCAGGATGACTCTCCCAGCACAGAAGAGGTCTAGACACAGCTGTGGCTGCTACTGCCCAGCCCCCCAGATGTCTCCCTGTCCATTTCTATTACTTCCAGTCTTCCTTTCCTTCCTTAATCCCTTCATATTTTCCCACTAAGTTCTCTTTCGCTTAAGTAAACATCAATTTCTTCAACTCGCCATTAGAAAGCCTAACTTAACACAGAGGCTGAAAATGAAAACAGAAGTAGTGTGGCCTGCCCTCTGGCATTAAGAGAATATCTATCCAGAGCTATTTCCACAGCCAATCAGCCTGAGGCGAGTCATGGAACCACACCTCTCTTTTGAGAGAGCAGAGGAAAATCTGGGTCTCACGCCCATCTGACTGTGACTTCCAAATCTGCACTTACTGGACTTGAGTAAGTTCCTGTAACCTCTCCACACCTCAGTTTCCTCATCTATTGCACAGGATCACTGTGACGACTCGTGAGAGAATACATGGGAAGCACTTCTCTCTGCAGATAGCACAAGGTACAGTGCTTCATAAATGTTAGCTAATTTGTTTTTTTCCATCATCTGTCAACTGGGAAATAATAACATCCTCATCACTCATGGAGTTATTTTCAGAATGAAATGTGTGAGACAATACTCTGAAATATATAAAGAGTCTACAAATACAAAACAGAAAGAATAGATAATAATAATATCCTCATCACTCATGGAGTTATTTTCAGGATGAAACGTGTGAGACAAGACTTTGAGATATATAACAAGTCTACAAATATGAAACCAGAAAGATAGATAAGCTGCCCTCTGGCTCATGCACAGAACTGAACTAGTTCACATTTGCCCAGTGATTTCTTCATAACAGATGGTTAACCAGTATTTGGGAGTTTTCATGTTCAAACAAAGGTAGGGGAAGGGAAACTTCCCTGGAGATGAAAATACATATTTTAGGAAAGTCTTTTTAAAAATTAATTGATGATGATATATTTTAGACACTCAAACAAATATAAAAAATAATAATGAAAACCAACAACCTGTCACTCAGCTTAGGAAACCTTGCTAACAGTGACAAAATCCCTTGTAGGTTCTCTAAACATCTCTCTCTCCTGTAATTTCTCTACATGTGCATTCATCCCTAAATGATAAGTAACTACAGGTAAAACCATACATAATTTGTTGATTTCAAAATTATAAAGCAAACAGTGACACGCTGCTTGTATGCTTACAAACATGATGTTTTGAGATGCACCCGTTGTTGTATACAGTCTTATTCAGTGCTAAATAGTCCGACTTTGTAGAGACCTATAGTAATGATTCAATGGTGGTAATGATTCAATGGTGGTGGGCATTTAAGTTGCCTCAGTCCCAACATTTCTGTCCACCTACTTTGTGCCTCCAGGCCAGAGTTTCCCTGGGCCATCAGTTCTCAAATCAGCATCAGCTGGAGGGCTTCTCAGAACAAAGGCCACTGGGCCCTCCCCCACAGTTTCTGATTCAGAAAGTCTGAGATGAAATTCAAGGATCTACACTTTAAACAAACTGCCAGATGCTGCTGCTGACTGTTGGCCCAGGAGCCACACTTTGAGAACCATTGCTCTAGGCTTTAGTTAAGAGGGGAGGTGGTGGGTCATAGAGTATGAATATCTTCTGCTTTGTTAGATATTACCATTTTGTTTTCCAAAACCATTGAATGGACAATTACAGGAGGTGCCACTCTCCAAGTTCTCATTCACCCTGGAAAACACCTCTGTCATTTTTTTTTTAAACTGACCAAGTAGTCTTCCTTACCAGGCACTACGCTTTTCATATCTTACTAGTTCTATCAGACCTAGCACATAGCACACACTGTAAAGCTGGTTACGGATAGGTAAATGCTGGCCAGGTCTCCGGGTTCACCCGTAGCATGCTGACCCTGGGGATGGCAAAGACTCCAGTCTGTGAGGCAAGAACCAAAATGTCTTCTGTGAAAAGAACATGCTTGGTGACTCTACTTATTAATTTATTTGGGTTTCAATTTCTGCCTTCTCATCCAATAATTCTCTGTGCATAACCAAATGGAGCTCCTGCTGGCTGAGTGCCACCTGTCATCTGGTGTTCACAATGCATAAGCACTCAGGATGCCTGGCATTTGGGGGAAACCCACTCACACAGAGTTTCTACTACATGTCAGCACTTGATCTTGTTTAATTTTCAGAGGTCTATGTTGCAGGCATCATTTTCTCCAATTCACTCGGTAATAATAGTAACAACAACATCAGCAGTTAAGGCTATTATTGAGTGGTCACTGTGTGTCAGGCACTGTCCGAAACTCCTGTATGGCTGAATTCATCTGGTCCTCACGGCAACCCATGGTATGAGTACTGACATTCTTGCCATCTCATGGACACGAAGTAATGGGTAGAGCAGTTAAATAATTTGATCCCAGTCACATCACCAGTTAATGAAATCAAGATCTCACTGACTTCAAGTTCAACATTCTGATGTATTTTATAATCAGTCAGTATCAGTCACTTCACTTCTTTCTCATACATGAAATGGAATCCCAGCTTTGGGGGGATGTAACCTCAGTGTTGTTTCTATCAACTCAGCTGAAATTAGTCCCAAGGATCCCAAGCTATTAAGGGGAAACACACAAAGAATTATTTGAAAACTTATTTTTTTTTCCAGAGGAAACTAGCTAGATTCAGTGGACCAAAACTCCAACTGGAAAGCTGTTAAGGAGAGCTGAAAATAAACAAAATGTAATTGGAAAATAGATTTACCAATACCCCTCTGCCAATCAGATGTCCACCTGGCGCATGCCCAGGTCTAACAGCTGTGAACTTCAGCTGAAGAAAGGCTTTCTGCTACCAGCCAGAGTTATTGTCTCACAGATCATTCACATTCAGAAGCTATTGCCTTTCTTGTATCTTATTTTTCGTTTGGGGAAATATGGAGAGAGTCTTTGCTGCAGATTATGCTACCAGACAAGATGAATGATCCTCAAAATAGAGTCAGCAAAATTTTAAAATATAGATGAAGAAAAAGTATTAATATCCTTTCTAAGGTAATCAGTACTTTTTGTTTGACAAAGAAATTGCCCACTGTTTATGGTTTATGCAAATAATATATGTTAATGTCAAGGCTGCAGAGTATATAGCTTTGCATATAAGTGTTTGTGGAACATTCATACCAATACGTTTTAAACCTCTCCCTCAGAGAAACACAACAATTTCATAAATATACAGCACTTTGTTCTTAAAAACATGTATTATAATTTTATGCAATGCAAATTACATTAGAATAAATTATTTTTTGCTAAAACAGCAAAGTCAGCAAAATTACAGGGAAATATAAAGTCCTCGCCGTTATGTGCTGCTCCATTACATCAAAATTAGCTGACACCATCCCCAGCGGCACTGACTAGATGCTCTTAGTCAGTGAGGCCCCAGCCTCTCCATCAGCCAGTGACTCTCTCTGCTCATGGCACCAGGTCTGGACTTTGCTGCCTGATTCATAGCTTTATTATGGATTAACAATAAGGACCTGTAGCTAATAATTTTTCTTTATTGTTTAAATATATTTTATTGATTATGCTATTATAGTTGTCCCATTTTTCCCCCTTTACTCCCCTCTGCCCCACACCACCCCCATTCCCCGCCCTTTAGTTTTTGTTTATAGATCATACACATAAATTCTTTGGCTTCTACATTTCCTATACTATTCTTAACCTCCCCCTGTCTGTTTTCTACCTACTGCTTATGCTACTTATTCTCTGTACCTTTGCTCCCTCTCTCCCCCTCCCACTCCTCTGTTGATATCCCTCCATACCTTATATAAATCCCTTTAACATTTCATATAATAAGGGCTGGGTGATGATGAACTCCTTGAACTTGACCTTATCTGAGAAGCACTTTATCTGCCCTTCCATTCTAAATAAAAGTTTTGCTGGATAGAGTATTCTTGGATGTAGCTCCTTGCCTTTCATGACTTGGTATACTTCTCTCCAGCCCCTTCTTGCTTGAAAGGCCTCTTTTGAGAAATCAGCTGACAGCCTTATGGGAATTCCTTTGTAGGTAACTGTCTCCTTTTCTCTTGCTGCTTCTAAGATTCTCTCCTAATTTTTAATCTTGGGTAACTTAATGATGATGTGCCTTGGTGTGTTCCTCTTTGGGTCCTACTTTGTTGGGACTCTCTGAGGTTCCTGGACTTCCTGGAAGTCTATTTCCTTCACCAGCTTGGAGAAGTTCTCCTTCGTTATTTGTTCAAATAAGTTTTCAAACCCTTGGTCTTCTTCTTCTCCTTCTGGCACCCCTATGACTCGGATGTTGGGATGTTTAAAGATGTCCTGGAGGTTCCTAAGCCTCTCTTCATTTTTTTGAATTCTTGTTTCTTCATTCTTTTCTGGTTGGATGTTTTTTTTTTCTGGTCCACTTCGTTGATTTGAGTCCCAGTTTCCTTCTCATCCCTATTGGTTCCCTGCACATTTCCCCTCATTTCCTTTAGCGTATCCTTCATTTGTTCATCTAATTGTGAGCAACTTTCATCCAATTCTGTGAGCACCCTGATTACCAGTGTTTTGAACTGTGCATCTGATAGGTTGGCTATCTCTTCATCAATTAGTTGTATTTTTTCTGGAGCTTTAATCTGTTATTTTATTTGGGCCAGTTTTTTTTTTCTCTCAGCACACCTGTTACTTTAAGGGAAGAACCTTAGGTGTTCACCAGGGTGGGGTAACCCACACAGTTGGGTTCTTACGATGCCTGTGGGGGCAGGGCCTGAGAGAACAACGGCGCTTGCTCCGCTCTCCGCACTTCCCCTGCTACCCACAAGCAAGTTGGGCCCTTCTTTGCTGGCTCTGGGGAGGGTGGGAGGGCTTGAGTAGTTCCAGTTCCAAGTCCCTGTTGGTTTCTCCAATAAACTCTCCTGTGAGGCCGGGAGTTCCTCCCGCCACCGCCTCAACCCCAACAGGTGTTTTCAATCAGTGGTTTGAGGCTTTATTTCCCTGTGATGGTGGGTTGCGCAGTCTGCTCCACTCCCCAGCTTTTTCTTTCGGTTCATCTGCGCACGAATGAGGGACTGTCCAGTTCACCAGTCTCTGTCCCACTGGGTCTGGGTTGACCAGCCACGGGTTTCGCTGAGTGCACCGGCCATGTTTTGGCCAGGTGCACCTGCCTCGGGTCTCTCCGGGCAGCTGGTACATTGCCAGTATCACTCCACAAACTGCCCTCTCGCCTCACGCTCTCTGCCTGGCTTTGCCCGGCTTACCAGTCTGGATGAATGTGTCTTCTTTAACTCTTTGGTTGCCAGACTTCCGCTCAGTTCGATTTTCTATCAGATCTGGCTGTTTTTGTTTTTTAAATTGTTGTTTTTCCTCTTTTGGTTGTGTGAGGAGGCACAGTGTATCTACCTAAGCCTCCATCTTGGCTTAAAGTCCCAATAAAATTTTTGAGGATGTGAAAATCAAGCATGATCACTACAGAGAAGATGGGGCAGGAATGGGCCCTGTTGGAGACTGTTTCTATAGGGACCCATAAGCAGGACCTAATAGAAACAGATGCATGTGACTAGAGAGGGTCACTAGTGCCAACCCTAAACACATCTTCACTCACCTCTCTATGCATTTACTCAGTCAACAAACAGGCTCTGAGTACCTACTAGGTGCCAGATATGATTCTATCAATCATTGGAGACGGAGCAATGAACAGGACAGGGAAGGCCCATGTCCTTCTGGAATTGATAGTCTGGAGGCTTAAATAAGTAAATGTGGTTACTTCAGGCAATAGTGAGTGAGTGTGCCTACCATAGGAGGCACTCTTGACGGGGTTGTGAGAGAATACTTCTCTGAAGTGGTAACATTTGAGGGACAATTCAAATGGTGTGATGCAGCCTCACAAGTGACAATCAGGGAATGGTATTCAAGGCACAGCCACTACATAGTCCTGAAGTAGGAGTAGGGATGGCCAGAGAAATCAGCATGGGCCAGGGTGGCTGGAGTCCTGCGGCCACAGTACAGAGGTTGGAGAAGATCCTGAGTGCAGGGGGGGACCACTGAGAGCTTACACAGGGCACATTCCAAAATGTCACTAAGTGACGAGTGGAGCGAAAAGCAGTAAGGGGGAGCCCAGCTATAAGACCAGCACTGTACGTGGGGTGAGAGATGGAGGTGAGCTGGGCCAGGGATTCAGCAGTGGGTCACATAGGTGGACCAATGTGGGATACATTTGAGAGCTAAAAAAGATAGAACTTGCTGATAGATGGAAAGTAGGAGGGAGAAGGAAAGAAGGAGTCAAGACTAAGTCATTTGGTGGGGCAGATCAGAGGGTGGGGCCCCACTTACTAAAACAGAAAGAAAGAGATTTGGGGGAAATTAAGGCATCCATGTTGTGATATTAGAAATATCTGAGTATAAAATCCAATTTAGTCATTGGATATTCAAGTATGAACTCAGAGAAGAGGTCAAAGTGGCCAAAGATATAATAGGGGGACTTGAATGAACAGGAACAGGCAATCTCCCTGCCTGCAGAGGAGAGAAGCAGTGAACAAAAAACATAGCAGAACAGAAGCCTGTGATGCTTCGATACTGTGATGCCTCAAACTAGGACTCCTTGTTGAGGCGACAACATCTGCACAAGCCAAGATGAAGGAAGAGGAAAAAGTGAGAAAAGCAAAGCAAAGTAACTGTGGTATAATGAAACAAGCATTGATGGGATTCAGTGCTATATTCACTGTGCTTTTTGCTACCTTTATTGTCTACTGTCTTCATGGATCTTGAAGGGGTAAGAGTGTATCCCCTCCACTAAGGCTTCCTTCCACAGGGAGGAGACCCATCTGGTGTAACACTCCTGGCCTCGCTCCACCCCTCTATCTTCTCTGTCCTAAGAAAAATGGAGTGACTTTCTTGATTGTCTCATTTGCAAAAAATGCCTTTTTTCCTCTAGGAAGCAAGCTGCCCACAGAGCACAGGACTTCTCTGCTCCTTCATACAGTGAAGTCTTACCAGGCAAATCCCCATGAAGGCAGCTTGTCCAAACTAAGTGTTACCTGTAATGGAGTGGGTAACTCAATCTAATGCTGGGACTAAACCACTGGACCTACCTACACCCACTAAGCCAAGTCCCTATTAGCCTTTCAGTAACAAAGGTGCCAGGACTGCCTCCATCTGCCACCATCATGAGGCAGAAAGGGGGATGTTATTTACTGCCCACTCATCCTGGTCCCCAACAGGTACTTTCACATGCATTAAATTCTCACATCAACCTTAACTTTTATTCCTAAAATCCACCTTAAAGATGAGAAAATGAATGTTTAATGAAGTTAATAACTTGCCCAACTTCACAAAGCTAACCAGTGACAAAGCTTCTCTGAATCTCTATCTTCTGAATCCAAAATGTAATTTAAACAACAGTCCTTTTGATGGGCACATAATGATTTCACAGGAGTGAATTGTGAAGATTAAATGAGATAAAATCCACAAGTCAGTCTGGCACATAGTAGGGCAGATTTACTCTTGAAAGATATTCCTATAGATTAGTTTAAAATGTTTAAAATTATCATATACAGATGATTTCTCACTTACAATTTTTTGACCTTAACACGGTACAAAAGCAATATATATTCAGTAGAAACTGTATTTTCAATTTTGATCTTTTCCCAAATTAGTGATATGCAGTTTGATATTCTCTCTCCTCTCTCCCTCCCCACCCCCTTATTACCCCTATCTCTATCTCTACCTTTATCTCCATCTCCATCCCATCTTTATCTCTATCTGTAGTTCCATCTCTACCTCTATCTTAAGATGCTGGGCAGCAAGGCACATCACAGGTCCGTCCATCACAGGTTATGGAGGTCAACAACTGACCCTCTGCAGTGAACTGTGTCACCAGAGTCTTTTGGATATTGTATTTTGTGTTTTCACATCCTGCATGTCTGCAAAACTCCCATCTGAGTCTCCTGCTTCTGGTGAGAAGAGAGGGCATTACTCTTGAGGTGGAACTTAAGATAGTTGCCCAACTGTGGGCTAATGTAAGTATTCTGAGCCCGTTTCAGGTTGGCAAGGCTCAGCTCTGACATTGGTAGAATAAATGTGTCAACTGCATTTTCATTTAAAATATTTTCACCTTAAGATGGGTTTATTGAGACATAACCCCCACCATTAGGCGAGGAGCATCTGTATGTACAAAAAATCAGATTATGCTAAATTTAGCATTCCCAGGTATCTTCTAAAAACTTTTTGGTTCTTGCCCTGGCTGGGTGACTCAGTTGGTTGAAGCACTGTCCCATACACCCAAAGGTTATGGGTTCAAACCCCAGTCAGGACCTATACCTAGGTTACCAGTTTGATCCCTGGTGAGGGCTCACAGGAAAGGGAACTGATGTTTCTCTCTCACAAGGATCTCTCTTCTCTTCTCTTCTCTTCTCTTCTCTTCTCTTCTCTTCTCTTCTCTTCTCTCTCTTCTCCCCCCACCCCGCCCTTCTCTAAAATCAATAAACATATCCTCAGGTGAGGATTTAAAAAAAATAAACTAAAAAAATAAAGACCTTTTGGTTCTTTAAATCCAACTGATTTTTTCAGTAAGCAATTGAGATCCACCAACATAAAAACAAAAAGCCTTACTTGCTTTTATGTGTGTGCAGAAGCACATATTTATGTGACAATTAACAGTAGGTTTAAAAGACAGAAAAATCTTCAAAGGGATTTATTCCAACCTGTCAGCAAATGTTCTGGCCACCCCTATGCCACCTGGATGATGTCTACATCTGTCCTAGAATCCTGTGCTTGCATCAGGGTACAGATAACAATGATACTCTGCTTTGGGCTTGAACAGAGGGTACACAAGCTCTGAGACTATGATAACGCAGCTTCAGCACTTGCTGGACAAGGAAAAAGCCAGTCTGCAGGCTGATACACAGAAAGACCTAGTGGCTCCAAGCAAGAGGCCAAGGGAGTAGCTACCTCGGATCCCAGTGGATTTCTGATTTCTGGTTCTAGTATTTTGTTCCTGCTGAGTTTCTAATTTCAGATTCTAGCCTCTTGAGAGGTCTAGCTCTATTTCTTATTAAGTTCCAGTTTATATCTTTGAATCCTTACAATAAATCTCCCTTTCATTTTTTCTTAACCTGGCTTGAGTGACTCCTCTTACTTGCAAATTAAGGCATTGAAACAGAAGCTGTGCTCACCAAGTTCAGAGGCAATGCCCCTGGTCCATCACTGTCTTGAAGAGTGAACATTCTGGAAGCTTGGAAAGGGCAAGCACATCTACATTTTATAAAGAGATAGGCTGTTCTGGAAGTTACATACCATGGGAGGTATTAAAATCACCTCTGAAACCACCGGCCTCTGATCTCTCCAACATGCCTATTCAGCCACTCCCTTTATGACCCTCTCTGACCACACTAAGACATTTTTCACTGGTTCCGACACTATCTTACTTTTTTTAAGTATCCTTCCCATACTTTCATTTCTCTCTCAGCACACTTAGTCCATGATCTGTCCTTCTGCAATTTTCTTGATAATATCCTTGTCACCCTACTCCTTTCTCATTTTCCTATACCCACCAGGACTAAATCCCAGCCCTAAATAAACCACACATATTATTCCTCTTTTTTATGTGTTAGGGGCTGAACTGTGCTTCCTCCAAAAAATTCACAGGCGTCAGGAGTTAGCATTTCAACATATCTTTTGGGAGGACACAATTCAACCCGTAACACTCATCTAGGTGTGAGACACCGAACACAAGCAGCAGATGCAGAGCTCACAGCTACATGGACACCAGGTGTGGCCTGCCAGTCACGTCCATGCCACAATGGACCAGACTCTTCAGTATGTTCCCACTGGCCCCAGAGGGTCCAGCAGTGTGATCTTCACACGAGACCCTCATGTCACACATCTGGCTGAATCCAGGGGCCATGCATAGGATGTGGACAACTTGGACTTGCTCACAGAGTATCCGGGCCAGGCCTTGGCTCTCTCTGGAAGTATCGAGAGCCTGTCCTCAGCAGACCTCCATTTTTGGGTCTGCCCTGAAGGGACATGAGGCTTAGCCAGGGCCCTCGCGGCCTCAAACTCAGTTCACTCCACACTCAGCCCTCTTTGTCCCAGGGCTGTCAAGACACACCAAGCTGCCCCCTCCCCTCTGCTGCCAGGTATAATGCCAGCTCAGGCCACTCCTATTCCATCTCGATGGACTACACACTGCCTTACAGTGGTCTACTGTTTGGTAGACTATATATAAATCCAACTATTTTCTTATTTAAATAAAAACCGAAGTAATGAAAATAAGTAAATATATAAAGAAGAGTGGTCTTGGAGAACACTTCTTGAAAGTCTTATAAAGCAAACATACCAAATGATTAAAAGGTCAAGATGCAGAAGAGTTGTGTGATAAGACACAGACCTCATTCCTGCACTTTTTTTTTCTACCTGGGACCCTTCCTTCTCTGGAAAGATAAGAGTCATTATCTAGGAGTGGCTACACAGAGGGCAACAAGGAATCCTTCCCTCACTTTACCCAGAGGAAAGTTTAGAGCTTTGAATTCATAAACCTAAGCCCTGCAGGAACTCAGGAAGCAGAAAATATAATGTGTAAGAGCCTTAGAACAGAAAGAATCCTGAGCTAACGTAATCAAAGACACAGACATACCAGTTGGCACAAGTGCCTGAGAATCCCTCTAAATGTAGCAGGGATGAGACTAAATGTAAAGAAGAAAGTGATGCCTGGATTGCAAGTCCCCTCCTAAGAAGTTGCTTGTTGTTACCTGAGCAGAAAGTAAGAATCCTGGGGATTGCCACCAGCCCCACTTCCCATCCCACACGTGAAAGAACTAGTGATGGAGATACAGACACACTGAGGAGGGACCAAGGAATCTAACCCAGGGTAATCAGCAGGGGTGACTGTGCCCTCAGGGGATACTTGGCAATGTCTGGAGACACATTTGGTTGTCACAACTGGAAGGAGGTATTGACACTGATATCCAGTAGGTAGAGGCCAGAGACACTGCTCATCCCCCAGCCAATGCTCAGGACAGCCCCCAACAAAGAACAACATGAAGCAAGATGTCAGTGGTAGAATAACTGACCAGGACTAGCTACACAACTTGCAGGGCCCAGTGCAAAATAAAATGGTAGGTCTACATGTTCAAAATGGCAAAATGGAGAGAGCAGAGCATGACACCAAGCAGAAGGGACCTGAGAAACCACACTACATCCACGAAGCCTGTTCTGCTGTTGTGAAACCCTGGGCTAGAAGCCATTTTACCATCCATAGGCTACACGGTCACCTCAAAAAAGGAAGCCTGTCCTGGCTTCCCTCTGTCCCCTTATGACCTGCAGAAGCAAGCTCCAAAGCAGAGGCTGGACCAAGCCTATCATGGACCAGGAATACAGGAAAGTACAGAAGAAAAGACAAGTAGATCTAGGAAGCCAGGCTATGAGGCATCCTTTCATCAAATTAGAGAAGAAACCTCAGTTATGCATATAAGCTCCTCAGCTTTGAGTGCCAAGAAGTGAAGGCCTTTCTAAAGACAATTACAAAGAAAGTGTATTGAAAGGATTGACAGATTGATCACATAATAATTAAAAAACATCTATAAGCTAATAAATAGCTTTCAAAAGAAAATGACTGTGGAGGACAAATCATCTGTATCATACCAGACAGATGCATGGCTAACAGTCACTATGTAAAAAGTTCTTATAAATCAATAAGAGGAAAACACTTTACAACAAAATGGCCATCAACCCTCCCAAAGCTGCCAATGTCATAATCAAATGTGTAATAACAGATTTGGCATCACTAAAAAGTGTAAAGGTACAAATTTTAATGATAAGAAAATACTTTTCACTTGTCATCTTTGAAAAGAGCACAAAAATAACTATTACCCCTGGTATTGAAGAAGAAAAAGAAATTAGACATTTTCCTCTGGTAAGTCTAGACACTGATAGGCTCTTTCTGGAGCAAAAAGGCATTATGTATCAAAACATATCAAAATTAATAAACTCTTCATTCAGCAATCCGACCATTGGACCTGAGGAAACCAGGCAAGTGATACAGAAAGTCAGTTCCATAAGAAGAGTTTTCCTAACCTGCCTAAGTCCCTGCAGCTGCTAAGCAGCAGAACAGGTGTCTGACCCTGGTCTGCCTTCTCCAGAGCTCAGTGCAGACACAGCACCAACACGCAAGGGGGAGATATGCAGGCACGTAGGAAGCAGTTGTCTGTGGGTCAGACTTGGCCTTGACTGCCGCTCTCTCTGCACATGTCAGGAGAATTCTGTGTACTGGTGAAATGGGGAGTGGGACATTTCTGGTGATGGAAGTATTCAGGGGGGAAGAGGGAGAGACTTTAAATCCTTGCTTAGTGGGCATTTCTTCAGGAACACAGGCCAGGGTCAGAAACTCCAATGAATATGGACTATTTGGCCTGTCTAGTGTCCTACAAACAGCCAATCCATGGTGTGAACCAAAGCATCTCTTCCATTGGTAAAAGTCTTTGTGATCTAAATGATAAGCCACTTCCCTCCAGGGCATCCTTGGGAGCACACGTCCACTGGAGCTGAATTTTACCTGGGACCACAGCTCCATGGATCAATGACAGTAGAATCACCAGCACAAAACAAATAGGCTATGCAGTTTTGCAGGGAGAAGCAAGTCCTGTGATCCCACTGGAATTAGGAAGGAGTGGACACAAGAGGAGAATGTGTGAAACTCTCCACTTTGGAGGAGAATCTGTGATCTCTTAGTGCATTTCATCGATAGAAAGCTGCGTCTTTGCAGATCTGACATAGGTCAACAGAAGCTGCCCAGGGCTGTGGTGGAACAACCCTCTGTGCTTGAGATTTCACCTAGGGAAATTGGCCTTGAATGTCACACGAGAGTGAAGGCCCAGGCTACAGTGGGCTGATGAGAGAAAACTTTACAAGATAACACATTCTATATGTATGTGTGCCTATGTATTCTGGCTCTTCCCAGCCTTGGTGCACTGCAGGCCCCGAGGACCCTGCCAATGAATCAGCTCTACCATGTTTCTTTAAACAAAAATACTCTCTGACTTCCTTTCCTCTGCCTCCATTTCCCTGCCTCTCATGCAGACCCTCTGTTTGGAAACTATATAGAACCCAGTCTACTTGCCTGGCACGTTCATACCCTACACAGTTCTGTGAAGTTACCATTCACAGTAAGTTTGCACTCTACATTTTGTCCCTTTCTCTAAATCTGTCCCCCCTCTTCACACACCTATGTGTCTTCAGGGATCACCACCTCTGAAAACATCTCTGGATGGTAAAGATAAAGATAGAAAGTGGGAATGGAAACAGAGAGAAATCAAGATTTAATTGAACCATCAGACATGGTATTGGGACTTTTATGTGTCACATGGTGGCTGAACACTGACACCCAGGTGGTTTCTTCTCTTTCTTGCTTTTATTGTCTAACTTTCTCATTTCTTTAGATCTTTACAGCAGCACCATTTACTTCCCATCTCTTGGTACAGAACTGACATCTCTCATGGGACACAGGCACAGTCTCTCCTTGGCTAACTAGAAAATAAACAACATATGGAGCAGAAAGAGATACTGCCACTGTGGTGCCACTAGAACTGGTAGAGTATTTACTCTGCAGTGTCCCCAGTCTTTACAACCATCAGGTCACGTGTCCCTTGCCCCACTCTGTCTGGATCCACATTTTGCTGGTGAGGAAACTAGTAGGAGAAGTCAACTGAGCATCCAATGTGACAGGAGCGTCAGGTGGGGGCTTTATGACTCCCAAGTTCCCACGTGAACTGAGAAGTACACATCAATTCCTACCCTTCTATACCATACAGTCTAGCAGGAGAAATATATTAAGTAAATAACATCACAAGTATATAATTATAAACCATGATAAGCAAATCTGCATCTATATCTCCAGCAACAGGGGAATGGCCAAATAAATGATGGTTCATCCACATATACAATATATTACTAGCATAGGCAATAAAAATGAGCTTAAATACATTTATTTACCCCAAATACATTTTCTATATGTTGATAAAGAGAAAACAGAGTACAAAACAGGTTGTAAGACAGGATCTTATTTTTACTAAAAGAAAAATAAAAGACATATATACACAGCCCAGGCTTTAAATGTTATGTGATACAGCCTCTCTTATGTGCCCAGACCATCCTATCAGCCCATCCTTTAGTATAGGGCAAACTATAGCCCATGGGCTAATTCTAGCCTGAGGCCTGTTTTGTAAATAAAGTTTTATTAGAACACAGACATACCCATCATTAACATATTGTCTATGGCTCCTTTCCTGCTACAATAGCTGAGCTGAGTAATCACAACAGACACTGTATAACAGTAAAACCCCAAATTTTTACTATCTCGCCCTTTTCAGAAAAAATTTGCCCACCCGCTGCTACTCTATCCAGGAAACTGGGAGTACTGATGTTCTGAAACCACAACCATCTTAAGTGAAGACTTACTGGCTGCCAACCCCCATGCCAGCACTTTGCCAGCATCTCTTATTTCATTCTTTCACCAGCCCTATGTGGTAGGTGATGTTATTAGCCTCTCTTTACAGATGAGCAAACTGAGTTTCGGGGAGGTTAAGTGACACAACTGACAAAACAGGGAGCTGAGATTCAAACTGCGGTTTCACATGCAATGACACACTGCCTCTGAAATCAACACAGCAGAGATTCAGAGATTCTGCTATGTTGATTCTGTTCTGGCCTCTGGCGTCTTAGATACTTCTAGTCTTATCTCTGCCTGAAGTCCTATAATTCTGCCACTATCTCTAACTTTGAACATAGGTGATTAATGACATTAATCAGATCAGACATAGCAGGAACAATGCTGTGCAGCCAGGGCAAACTACAAGTCGGGATGGATGTCAGAGGTACAGAAGGCAAAGGTGTGGATCACTGTGGGGCAGTTAGCTGTCAACAGAAGCTTTGGGAGGGGTGAGATAAGGGCCACCATCTGAGCCTCAGTTCTGGAGGATGGGGGTGGGGAGGAAAACATTCCACAGGAGAAGGCGTAAGGTATGCTAAAAGCAGAGTTGGGCACAATCTGGGCCTTGAGCAGTGCCTCCTAACACTGAAGGCACCAAGCCCAGGGGTGGGAGCCAGGTACTAAATTGTGGGTACATGATTAGCGTTTGGTTTCTCTCTTGGTCTAACGTTTACATACTGGTATGTATATTATTTTATAGTAATTTCTTTCATTTTATTTCTCTTTTATGTTACAATTAGGTCATATCGATTTTTAATTAGGCATGTGGATGGGTTATATTATTTATGAATTTCATTCTAGGAGGTCCTACAAAATATATATATATTTTTTTTATAAAAAAGGGACCATTGGGAAATGGATGTTGAAAACCACTAGTCTAGTAAATTCAGGGAGTAGTGAAAGGTTCCAAGAAGTTGAAGCTGGGAGGAGGCTGCAGATATGAGCTACTGGGGGAGGAGCCAAGTGAGCTAGGAAGGAAGCTGACTAAGTGAAAACCCTCAGGTTCGGAGAAAACTTTACCATGAAGCTGAGGCTTCAGTTAGCCTCTCACATGCTGAGGCAAAAGGAATACAAATATATTTCAAATTTTAAAAATGACCACAAGAATAAGCTGTAGGGCTCCTCGCAAGGTCTTGAATGGACCACAAGCAAGTGAGGGGCTAACCGAAGCTTCAGCTTCATATACTTCAACAAAAGGCTGGGAGATTATCAGGCAAAAGACTTTGGAAGGAAGATGGCAGAGGGGATATAGTTTTCAGAGCAGGGAAAAGATCTAAGAGGTTCAATGACATGCCAATGCCTGTGGCCCGTGGGCAAGGCAACAGTGTGTGGTGAGGCTGGGACATGGCAGGAGATGAGACTAGGAATGGGGGCAGGTCAGATTATTGAGGGTCTTTGCCACACAGAGTGTTTGTTCCTTGTCCTAAACACTGAGCTTCTCAAAGTCCATCCTCAGAGCAGCAAAATCAACACCAACAATACCTTGTTAGAAATGACCAAAAGAAAATCTGTATTTGAACAGCATTTTACATTATCCATTTGCAAATAAAGTGTGGAAAGCACTTCTGTAAAGTCCTCTGAAGCTCTTAAGAAGGAAGGCTGATTTGGTCACATGTAGGAATTAGGAATTCTACCCTGGAGACAACATGGAGGATGGTGTGAAGGAGGCCTGGCCACAGACAGAAGGATCAGGTGAGCATTCATTGTTGCTAGTCTCCCTGGGCCTCAGAAGTTAGTGTCATTTTTGATAAAAACACTTTCATGGCTCAACTTATCTTGCAGGCATCCCTACAATATTGTCTTTCTAAGAACTTTCTGGAGACATTTACTGATATTACTAAACTCTACTAATAACCGCCGACATTATAATATCAAAAGTTATTTGATACGAAACAAATAATGCCAGGCACACAAAAGGTACCCTTGAATATTATTTCTAATTCTTACAGCAACCTGGAAATACAGGGCACATACCTAGGTTGCGGGTTTGATCCCTAGTCAGGGAGAGTGTGGGAGGCAATCTTTCAATGTTTCTCTCTCTCTCTCTCATTAGTAGTTATATCTTTGGGTGAGGATTTAAAAACAAAACAAAACTGTCTCACTACAAAGTCCATGCTTTTTCTGCTAAGTTTTACTTCTTGCCAAACTTAACATTTTTTGAATCAACACTAAAAACATAAATGAGGAACTAATAAGATTTAATTGAAAACTGTATGGTGCATAATTTATACAACCAGGCAGGGAAATCACAGCTTGAAAAAGTGAAGTATTTCCTATCTTTCACTTTTTTACTTAATTTTTTACTTGCTAAGTCATTCAGGGAATACTTACTGAAAGCCTGTATTGTATGCTGGGCATTATATATTAGAAATATGAGTAAGTGAATGATCTAAATGTGTACTCTCAAAACAACGGGGCCTTAAAAAATGAAGCAAAAACTGATAGTGCTAAGAAAAGAAACAGACAAATCTGCAGAGTTGAGAAAATTATTAGCACCCCATTCATAGCAAATGATGGACTACTAGATAGTCAGCAAAGTAGAGAATATCTGAACACAGTCATCCAACAGTGCCCAGTTGACATATACAAAATATTCTACTCAACAACAGCAGAATCTATGTTTTTTTCAAGCAGCATAGAACATTCACCAAGATCAACTATGACCTGAGAGCTGACAGGACTCCTTTGGTTCCAAAAGCTCCACTCCCATCCCAACAAAGGCCATGGTTGCTTACCTAAGTCATCTCCTCTCCAGCTTGAGAAAATATTGTAATAACAATTAATTATTAAGTGCTACTACTGAGTGTTAGCCATGAGTGATAGTCATTAAACACATTACCTTACCTCACCAGGCAACAGTCTTACAAGGTTGGATATAAGGATCCCCAAGGCATGAGGATACACAGAACAAAAATCCTAGAAAAATGTCGTGCAATGTTGAGGCAAATAATAAGCTGGAATGTGGCTGTCCACTTTCAAGGATAAATTTAAAAGAGAACAACAAACACACCTCCACCCCCACAGGAGGCTTTGAACAGAACTTGCAACTTTGAAGGATTTAAACATAACATACAACCAGCAGAGGAGGATCATATTTTCAAAAAAAAAATTACTTGGGATATTTTAGGGACCATCTGCTTTTCACTCTCAAGGAAATCATAGAAAACCGACCCTGTGAAATGAGAGGAAATAATAAGGCACTTTACTGAGGGAAAATAAGGAGAAAGCTGAGAGAGTGAAGGAATTAATTCAAGGAAAGAAATAACGATTCACAGAATTAATGCGTTAAAATTCTGAGTTGACAATATAGGAAATTTCAACACCTTGTTAAACAAACAAATTGAAGGAGCTCTTTCTGGATGCAAAAGAAAAAGGAATAAAGATGAAACTAATTAGAAATGACATCTATAGCAGTTTGTACAGATATGTTGATGACGCAGATGGAAAATATCCACTGGAAACCCAAGAAAGAACATAAGACTGACAGAATAAACGTGACAGAATTATCACAGTCTTCACTTCACATATGGGAGGTAGAAATCTTATGTGTGTTCTACAAACAAGGAAACTGAGGCCTGGAGGAGTTAGTTATTTGCTCAGCAACTTGCCAGACAAATTAGTAACTTGTGTACCAAGCCTGTGGAACAGAACTGGGAAGAAGTGACAGCCAGAGTGAGGGGCTAAAAATATCGAATGGAAGGGCTCATTTCTTACCAAAGGAAAAAGTGAAAATAAAGCAACATCTAGACATCTTTGATACTTTTAGTTCCACCTGAGGGGCAGGGATCCTTGTTGAATGCAAAAAAATAGAAATTAACCTGGTGGCAATCTCCTCCGGCTCAGCATTAGAGGCCAGAAACAATGAATAAAGTATGCAATTCTGATGAACAGGTGTCACCAGGGGCCATTCACTCAGGCAAAGTGAAACTCTATGGAAACAAGAACAACAAAAATTCTCTGCCAGAAACTGACCAGGGAAGTAAAGCCCTCCTTTACCTTTCATGGAAAAAAATGTCTCAAGGGCACTCAGAAAAACAAAGAATAAATTTTACAAACAAAAAAGGGAAAACGAAAACCTCATTCACGAGGAAGGCATAATAAAACCAAAAGATAGGAATTAGATGCTGAGAACATCTACACAACAGCCTCCTGACCCCCAGTGCCCGGCATGAGGCACTGCCTGGAAAACAGTCAGGGCTCAAGAAGTGTCTGCTCATCATACTCAAGGATGGTACCCTGCAGGAATTCACACTGAAGTCAAGAACAAGAAAAGGAAGCTGTGTCAGTTTTTACTTAAAATTGTTCTGGAACATGTTAGCAATGTGAAAATATAAGTGAAGCAGTATTATATAAATATTGGAAAGGAAGAGGCAACTATATCATTATTTGTGGGTCATACCCTGCTTCCCAGAAATCCAAGAGATTCTACTGCAAACTCACTACAGTTGTTCAGTAGGCAGTCCAGGCCATAATATGTAATTTGATCAGTACATAAACAATTTAAAATAACTAGCTTCCCTAGAGGGTAATAATATCCCATTTAAAAGCATAATATGTGATTATGATATTCATGGTAATAACAAAAATGTAAAACACCTTGAAATAACTTTAGAGAGAAATCACACAACTCAAATGAGAACTATTTATCCACTGAAGGAGACTACAAGTCAAGTTCATAGATGGGACAATACTGCATCAATTTTAAATTAATCTATAAAGTTAATAACATTTAACTGAAGTCCTAATGTGATTTTATTTGGAACCTGACAATATGATTCTAAAACTTATCAGTAAGTAAAGTAGATCAGGATAGCCCACAATATTCTGAAAAAGAATGATAAAGAGGACAAAATTGGAGTATTAGAGAATAAAATATAACATAAAAAAACAATTTAATTAATGTTTCTTTTTTTTAGTTTTCTTAGGACACATGGACAAAGCCAAAGGAGGGTAGGCTCAAGGGTGGGAAGTGGGGATGGTTGGGGTAGGGGTGAGTGGTGAGGGGAAAATGGGGACAACTGTACTTGAACAACAATAAAAAATAAATAAAATGTTCCTGAGACCACAACTGAGGTATATCAATGGATCAGAATAAAACAGAAAGAAACAGACACACATACCTAAGTAAAAAAAAAAACATATCATCCTTCCCTCCTTTATTTTTCTCCATAGCACTCATCAGCTTCTAAGATATGATACCAATTCTTTATTATTTTGCTTACTGTCTGTCTCTTCACACTAAAAACCAAGTTCTGTGAGAACAGGACTTTTATTTTTCCCACATATTTTTTATTGTTGTTCAAGTACACTTGTCTCCATTTTTCCCCAGCACTCACCCCCTTCCCGAGCCATCCCATTTCTGAACTTTTTTTTTCTTTTTCTTTTTTTACTTTATTGTTCTTCAGTTACAGTTGTCTGCATACTGCCCCCTCCCCTCCCCCTCTAATCCCACCTCCCTTCCCTGCCTCCCTTGGTTCTGTCCATGTGTCCTCTATAGTGGTTCCTGAAAACTCTTCTCCCCATTGTCCCCTCCCCCCTCCCCCCTGGCTATTGTTAGATTGTTCTTAATTTCAATGTCTCTGGTTAAGTTTTGCTTGCTTTTTGCTTTTGTTGATTATGTTCTGGTTAAAGGTGAGATCATATGGCATTTGTCCCTCACTGCCTGGCTTACTTCACTTAGCATAATGCTCTCCAGTTCCATCCATGCTGTTGCAAAGGGTATAAGCTTCTTCTTCCCCTCTGCTGCGTAGAATTCCATTGTGTAAATGTACCATAGTTTCTTGACCCACTCATTTGTAGATGGGCACTTAGGTTGTTTCCAGCACTGGGCTATTGTGAATTGTGCTGCTGTGAACATTGGAGTGCATAGGTTCTTTTGAATTGGTGTTTCAGGGTTCTTAGGGTATAATCCCAGTAGTGGAATTTCTGGGTCAAAAGACAGTTCCATTTTTATTTTTCTGAGGAAATTCCATACTGTTTTCCACAGTGGCTGCACCAGTCTGCATTCCCACCAACAGTACAGTAGGGTTCCCTTTTCTCCACATCCCCTCCAACAGTTATCCGTTGCTTTGTTGATAATGGCCATTCTGACTGGTGTGAGGTGGTATCTCACTGTGGTTTTAATTTGCATCTCTCTGATGGCTAATGATGTTGAGCATCTTTCCATGTCTCTGGGCCCTCTGTATGTCCTCTTTCGAGAAGTGTCTGTTCATGTCTTTTGCACATTTTTTAATTGGGTTTTTTGTCTTCCCGGAGTGGAGTCGTATGAGTTCTTTATATATTTTGGAGATCAAACCCTTTTCCAAGGTATCATTGGCAAATATGTTTTCCCATACTGTTGGTTCTTTTTTTATTTTAATACTGTTTTCTTTAGCCTCACAGAAGCTCTTTATTTTGATAAGGTCTCATTTGTTTATTCTTTCCTTTATGTCCCTTGCTCTAGGGGACATATCATTGAAGATGTTGCTGCATGGGATGTCTGAGATTTTCCTACCAATGTTTTC
>PVJI01017602.1:0-35260 GCA_004026765.1 Micronycteris hirsuta | reverse complement strand
AGAGAGAGAGAGAGAGAGAGAGAGAGAGAGTGCGCGTGCGCGCGAGCGTGTATGTGTGTCAAACGGTCGGAACACCAAGGCTGGAAGAGCACCTTGGGATGAGGGAGACTGGGACAGACTGAAGAGCGTGGCAGAAGCAGAAACACTCCTTTCTAAAGCAGCTGTTCTGAAATGGTCAACTCTGCTTTACACACGAACCCATTCCACCTCCTGCAATTTCAGAGACTGGACCTGTGTGACCCACCCTGCACTGTTAAAAATGACCAAAACAAGGAAGAACATTTATCTTTATTTATGAGATTTTACAAAAAATATCTATCATCTGGGCTGCTTTCTAAGGATAAAGAGTAGATAGTTTCCTCAAATGCAGCCCCCGTGGCCCAGGCCGCACAGGTGGGAGCCCACGGCTGGCTCCCAGCTGTGGCCTGGCTGCTCGCCACCTTCGGCTTCGAGCGTGCTCATCAGCGCCCAAACCACACCGACAGCAGCGACTGGTGTGAGCACCATAATGTGCCAGGAGGCTTCATCAGGTTATGCCATCTATGCTCAGAGATCCTTGGCAACGAGAGTGGTCACTTTCCAGGGAAGGAAAGCGAAGCTCGGGAAGCTCACAAAGCTACCGAAACGACCCCGTTCGCTTTGCTAACGAGTGCGGACCCGAGCCCAGTCTGTCTGCTGCAAAGCCCAGGCTATGCTTTACGAACTTTCCAGTATGAGAATCTCTTCTTAACCTCCTGGATGTTCACGGGCTCCCCCATGAGAGCCGTTTTATTCCAGCGCCCGTGACGGAGGGGAGAGTCTGATGGCACAATTCCGCTGTGACAGCAGAAGGCCTTTTAAATAACTTCGTAAGTGGGCGGCTCCCCGAGGCACTGCTGTGGGCTGGCACCTGCACGCCCACCTGGTGCTGGCTCTCCAGGACACAAAGGATGCCTAGTGGTGCCCACGTCAGGTCCCTGTCACACAGCTGTCACCCGCGAGAGCCACTATTCCAGACCACAGAGGTGGCCTTGACCTTCTCCACATCCCCTTCCCCCAACGTCTCGTTCTTGGGAAGCTGGTCCTACGAACACTCCACTCGCCTTTCCAACTCAGCCCCTCCCAAGTGCCTGCCACACTCGGCCTCCCCCTGCTGCTCTCACTGGCTGCTCGCCTTCCCGGCAGCCTCCACATCTCCTCCAGCACGCTCCCACCCTGCCTGCGCCCATGTCCGGCTTGGCTCCAGTCTGTGCATCGCTAGTCACAGCTCCCGCAAGGTCCTGGCATCCCGCTTGTCGGTCTGTTCCCCACACCTTGCCGGTGTGTTTGTGAGTGTTAACAGCGTTGCAGCCTTCTGGAGAGGGGGCTACTTAGTAGGGGAAACTGAAAAATCGGGGGCTTACATAACAGAGCTATCAATGCAGGCAGCTGAGGGGAGACCGGGAGCACGCTGGGGGGCGCGGGGAGAGCCCGGGGCAGCAGTGAGAGTGGCGGCAAGGAGAGCCTGACATGCAGTGAGACGCGCTGACTTTGCAGCCGAGGAGGTGAGGTTCTCTCATGACTCACCGTCTCTAATTATAACCTGTCTACTTGGGAAAATAATAATATGAACAAAAGTTTGAAAAATGCAGAGGATTATATTAAAAAACAGTGATTAGTTCATCTTTGATTGACAAATGCAACATGATTCACGCTGTTTGCGCCTTTCATGCTGACGCAGAGGGTTCTAAATACTTAGAAGGAGTGAGAAGACGGTCTTGGGCATGAGAAGGTGTGTCTGCTGCACATGTCTGTTTCCCTTCCTGCTTCCTACACACTCGAGTTCTATTTCAATCACAAATATATGCAAATCAGTATATCTGACCATGTTGCAGTTTATCAAACACAGCGTTATTAGCCCCCCAAAAGCTTTCTGAGTTTCTAACTAATTTAGGTCCTTGACTTCTACATTCTTCAAATGGGCAGATGTTCATTTGTAAGCTACATCCCACAAACGGGCCAATACTAAAACCGCCGCAAAGTGTGATTTCTACTGAAAGATAAATCCCCTCCCCTTCAAAACGACCGAAAGCAAACATCATGCATGTACCTTGATGCCTCTGGTGTCCTCTTCATCGAAGGAGCCAATGTCAAAGGCGTCGGCAGCGTTGACTTCTCCCCGGGGAGGAATCAAGGGTGGAGGGTACTGGAAGGCCCGGAGAAATGAGGTTCGGTTACCAGGTGACCGCCAACCCCACCCACCGCCGCTCGCAGAGAAGGCAGTGGGAGATCCAGCACGCTTCCCTCTGCAGAACCGCAGCGAGTGAGGCCTACGCAAAGCACACCACCTGCTCTACAGGTGAGCTTCTGCACTCATTGGCCCCCCAAAAGACCTCAGACTTTAGACAAATTCAAGGAGAAAAAAGACTCATGTCCAAAGTCTTGACTAATTATTAAGTGTAATGGAGGCTCAAGACCACACATCCTCCCTGGTCAACTGTAAGAAAGCACCTTTCCCCAGGTGATGCGGGACAGGTTCACTGGCCAGGCCTTGAAGTTCAGCAAGGCAGACGGAGCGCGTCACACCCACCCAGGCCCCGAGGCTGATGCTGAATGAACCAAAGCTTAGCCCCTTGCTCTGATTGGGCAGGACTAACAGACCACTGAGAATCCTCCACAGTCTGAGTTCATGCAAAAACAAGCCTGAAGCTGATCATCAACGTAAAAAAAACACCTTTAGTTTGGGGTGTTTTCCTTTTCAAGGAGAATATGAAAATATCTTAAAAATAAGGAAAGGGAATTCTGCTGATGTGCTACTGTGTGATTTCTTACACTGTGTGGTACTGGGCTAGAAAGTGTAAGTTTACGACAAACGTTTCCTGTACATTCACATCGAAAAATAAAAAAATAGTCATATATTGAGATAAGAAGTCAAAAGGATGAGCTAAAGTTAAAAAAGTCTCTAAATCTGGTCATTTAAATTAGCTAGATAACAGCTCCATCTCACCCTTTATTAATTTATACAGAAAGTATTTTCAAAATGTTTAAACTTGGGAAATGGAGAGGCAGCAGTCAGTGGCCCCCGCAGAGGTCCACCACCCAGCCACACCTGGTCAGGAGAGCAAAGAGGACACTATGGGTGAGAAGCCAGGGTGGGGGGACGGGGGGACCCTGGGGACAGACCTGGGGAGCAGACCCGGGAGCATGGTGGTGCCGGGGTGGCGGTGGGCTCCCACAGGCAGTACCTTTTGTAAGTAGACGTGTTGCCAGTCGACGCCTTTGAAGAAGGTGTGCTCCTTTACTTCCTGTGCACTGGGGGGACAGAGGCATAGCAGTGGTGAGCATGTATCTGGACATCTAAGAAATGTTCTGCAAAAATGGTCTCCTATTCAGAACACAGGGGAACAACTATTTCCGGTTCCTTAAGAGAGAAAGTGAAAAATAGTTCCTTCAAAGCAACACAAGAAACACTGTGATGTTTTTGTTTTTTTGGGGTTTTTTTTTTTGTTTTATTTTAGAGTGGGGAAGGGAGGGAGAAAGAGAGGTAGAGAAACAGCCACCAGTTGCCTTTTGTACAAGCCTACAGCCCAAGCATGTGGCCCGACTGGAAATCGAACCAGTGACCTTTTGGTGTACAGGACAATGCTCAACCCTCTGAGCCATACTGGCCGGGAACACTGTGATATTTAGAAATGCTGCAGGTCAAAGCTAGGAATATGATCCCACGTGATAATTTATTTGGAACATTTATTCCAGTGTGGGAGTTTTCACAGACTATATATTTCTTTCTCTGTAACCATGAGAACAAATTTAAATAAGAATTAAGTAGATTTAGACATTAGAGAGATTTATAGCAATGCTTTAGAGTTACCATAGATAAAATGATAGAAATATGATGCACCAAATATTTATTTTGAATCAAATTATAAATCTAAAAGAATCGTGTGTGCCATGCTCAGGAGGGGCGGTGGTGTCTTTCCTCATGGATGCTACACACATCACACAGGAACCGCAGGTTCAGGGCCAGGTACGGCAGAAACTACATAATGAACACACTTGCATTGCCTTGTACTATAAATACTACTTCTACATTTGCAACTTTTGAAATCAGCCGATGTGCAAAGCATAAAGATTAATAATGATTGCAGAATAGGGAGTAAACAATATCAAGTTGACAATGTAAAAATCAAAATTAATAATGACAAGCCCTGGCTGGTGTGGCTCAGCGGATTGCAGGTTGCAATCCAAAGGGTTGCAAAGGGTTGCAGGTTCGATTCCCAGTCAGGGCACACGCCTGGGTTGCAGGCCAGGTCCACGGTAGGGGGTGCATGACAGGCAACCACACACTGATGTTTCTTTCCCTCTCTTTCTCCCCATTTCCCCTGTCTAAAAAGAAATAAATAATCTTAAAAACAAAACATAACAAACAAACAAACAAAAAAACCCCAAAATTAACAATGACAAAAACTAGTCTGGGAGAGAAGATGACAAAGAAAGACAGGAATGGCAAAACCTTAGTTTTATAAAATGGGGACTCAAGAGCCACTGAGTGTGACTGATGGAGTGAGGCACCGCTGGGCAAGTCTGTGGTTCAAGGCCACAGAGGCTGGGCGGAAGAGGAACCCGTAACAGTGTTTCCGTTGTTTTGAGAAGGTGGTAGGAAGGGAAGGCTCTGTAGAAGGGAATGAGGGGGCTACTGTCATCTGTTATAGCAGGAACTGGAAATCTCTGGAGTTAACAAACGTGCGTCTTACACATTATCTAGCTACCTATATAACACACACATAATATGAACACATACACATGTGCTACTTTAAAATACACATGCACACATAGGACACACACACATACCATGTGGTTAAAAGCTATTTCTTATGCAAAGCGAGCCTGGGGGTGGGGAGAAACACGGGAAAGGTCTGTGTTAAGCCTTCTATGAGCTTCCCAGGTATTCCTGGGCTTTTTCCTGGTTTTTTGGTGGGGGGTGGGGAGCAGGGGAGCAGGTAGGGACTGGGCAGAAAGCCTGTGTAAGACGGTAGTTACACAGCAGAGAAAACACATGGGAACCTGGTCAGAACGTGACGCTGCCACGGGCAAACACAAGCGTCACTGCGCCGGAGCCGAGCACCACCAAAGCCCAGCCAAACGAGTTCCGTAACACCAGCATTCATTTCCACCACCTACGTGATCGATTGTTAAAGTTAAAAAGTCAGCGACTCCTTCAACTTGTTAATCACAAAACACCTGAAACAATACACATATTTCTCACGTGACTTCCGCCCCCTGGAATTGAAAGGGAAGACTTTTACGGACGAGGAAGGACTTTTGACACACACTGACAACGACCGTTTTGCTTCCCAGGTAGAGATGCCGCCAGGCCGCAGCGCCAGCCTACCCGCCTCCGTGGCAGCCCAGCCGCTTGCTGACTTCCCGCTGGAGCAGGCCCTCCAGCAGGGACCTCAGTTCCGGGGAGAAGCTGTCTGGGAGCTCCACGTTCTGGGGAGAAGAGAGCACAGTTTCAAAAGTGCGTCCATGGAAATGCACGCACAGCCAACTGGACTGAAAAGGCCATTTCTTGAATAAGGCTTGTGTCAAAAATGACAGATGCATCACAAATTAGTATTTCCTCTTAAGAAACAAAACAGCCCTGTCTGGTGTAGCTCAGTGGATTGAGCACGGGCTGGGAACCTAAGGGTCCCAGGTCGATTCCCAGTCAGGGCACATGCCTAGGTTGCAGGCCAGGTCCCCATGAGGGCCATGTGAGAGGCAACCATACATTGCTGTTTCTCCCACTCTTTCTCCCTCCCTTCTCCTCTAAAAATAAATAAATAAAATCTTAAAAAAAAAAAAAAGAAACAAAACAGTTACTAATCACTTTCAAAGTCAACCCACAGACTGGGGCAGGTGAGGAAAAAAGCATCACAAGGTCTCCTCCCTTTAGTGCATCTCAGTAAGTTCCCTTCTGTTTGATTTTTTCAGTCTTGGTCTTGATTTTCTACATCTTTTTCTTACTGATTGTTAGCACATCTTGATTTTTGCCTCAGCATCTATTTCCATTATTTTTTTTCTTTTTCCAGATTCTCTTAGGGATTGTGCCTTCAGTTATACATTTTAAGAGAGCAAAATTTTACACTGGCTGTAACGGAAACATGAAACTGAATAAAAATAATCTTTAATGCCCTTACCACGGTGAGCGTCATCCGGTCTATTTCATGCTTGTCTTTGGTTTTATGCTGTCTGAAAGGGCTGTGCCTGCAGAAAGGAAAGACGCTCCATTATAAATGGTATCAGCTAACTTAGCACATAGCACCGACTGATGCTTCGGTAAAGAACTGTGTTCTGTCACGATTCATTCAAAACTACAGAAATACAAAAGGCCCCCCAATTTGTCGTTTGCAGACTGCACACTGGTGGCCAGACGTGTCAGGCCCAGAAAGTACACATGCTCGTCAGAACTGCCTGTCCCCTCGGCACCACACACTCCTTAGCACACACATTCCATCTGATGATCCAAAATGCCATGAGAGAAATAACTAGCCAACAGGTAGCTATGAAAATGAAAGCCATTTATACACTGGTCACCTAAGTATTTGAGATAATAAGTTTCATATGAATTTTTTTAGAAAAATGATTATTAGTCCCTCAAACACCCCAAGGAACCAAGGTCAAACCAAACCATGACTGAGAAGGAACACGCAGTTCTAAGCGACACCTTCCTCTGACGACGACAGACACACACGAAGCGTTCTGAGGCTGCTCACTCATCTTGTACTCGTGGAGACTCTGGTCTTACCAGACAACCTGGGTTCAAGGTGTGACTTGGCGGTTTCCTTGGCTGTGAGCCAGTCACATAACCCTCAGGATCGGTTTCTTCACCTATCGATGGGCACCATGCCACGGGCTCCACAGAGATGGTGAGGGGGCACCCAAATAATGTCTATGCTAATCGTGGAGACAGTGGCAGCAACGAGTGGGGGTCCCACACGGAAGCTGTTTGTGACATTAATAAAGACGAACCTTACTTTATAAAGTGAGTGTCTGCTCGATACACTCTGCAAAACAAGTTATTCTTACTCTTCACCATGCATGTTTTTAAAACTCTGGAGAAGCTGGTTTAAAGGAAATCTTAGCATGGAGAAAGAGTAATTAACATGCAAATTGGAAAACCACGGCCTTATTTACTTATTTTATTTGAAAATTAAGAAGAGGTACATATATAAGTTTTCTTATAGTGAGACATGCCTGTAAAATTACTAATCCTATATATAGACTTATTTATAAGGTATACTAAACATAACCTGAGGTGAGATTTTATGTAACATATTTTAAAGTTAACTCTATAGAAGGGATTAGAATGTTGAACACACAGATCAATGGGATTTAAAAAAAAACTAAAATTCCACTTATCTTTGCGCTACAACTCACTGCGACTGATTGGGCCACCCTACTGAATTATTAAGTTATGCACCGAATCACCTCTTGGCGAGATTATTACACTTCAGAGCATTTATTATCTTAAATATTTTAATTTTCATTTTGTACAAGAGAGGGCACTCTCACACTTTATTTTCTTTCTTATCATGCAACGAAATACCAAGTAATTTCCATCTTCCGAAAGCACTAATTTGGAGAAAACAAAACCTAAACAAGGAGAATTAGTACCAAGCCACCACAGGCTAACCTTTGACACTGATTTTGATTGGAAATACTCTTCTTACCCTAATTGCTTCCAAGGACAAAAAGGTAAAATTACTGCATTTGAAAAGCCAGTAGACTGTAAGAGCAAACAGTACTGACTTGTTATTTATAAGATATGAGGATGCTAAAAATACCACTAGCATCATTCTTTTATGTAAAATACACAGAGATAGTAACACGTTCATGGGTCTAGAGAAAAGGAAGTTCATTATTAAATCTCACTACGACCTTGGTCATCCTGCTTGACACAGCAGTTTCCATCGAGTTCCTGAACGTGTGAAAGGGACCAGGAGGCGATCCCGCCGTGTTTCTGCAAACCCTGCGGCACAGCTCGGGTCTGCAGTGCCGGAGGACCCCACTCAGGCTCCTGACCCCGCGTCCCTACCCACGCCTGACCCCGGAGGAAAGGGCTGCTCCCTGACACTCGCCACTCACGGAGAAGGGCTGCTGTGTTCTGGCAGGAACGCCCTGTGCTAAATTTAAAATGCCTTCCATGAGGCTGGAGGGAGGCCTGCAAGGGAGCCGGAGTCCGAGCGAGCAAGTGAGCGAGCCAGCGCCTTTCGGGCACACGGGCCCTGCCGCTCCCACGCCCGCCCGCACTATAAATGCAGCTCTTCCCTGTCCACTCGAGAAGGAACGGTCGGAAACGCGCTTCGGCTTCCCTGTGCTGTGGCGCTGAGAAAGTCTGGGCTTTCCAGCGCACACCCTGATGCACATCTGTTTCCAGTGTGTTCTTGATTATTCTTTGTGAACAAGACCAGAGATTCGGTTTCTATTTTGGAAAACGCTAAAGAACGCCTCCGATGGCAGTAATCTCCACGCGGAGTGAGCACGAGGTGCTGGCGGACCTGCGTGACCACAGCTGCTCCCCGACGCGGCGGCCCCGGGCCGGTCAGCGGCTTCCAGGGCGAGCCCAGCTCCCCCAGTGGCGCAGGCCCCATTCTGGCTGCCCCAGGAGATGCTGTGGGCATACCATGCACATGGCGGTGGTCAGATGTGGCTTTGGAATTACAGGCAGAGTGGGAGAGCTGCAAAGTTCCCCCACACAAGGTGGAAAATCACTCAAAATGTGATGAATGATGGGCGCGCACACACACACACGCATGCACACGCACTATATTCGCAGTGCAGAGTTCAAACATAATACCTCTACCATTGCCAGTGATTAAAGACTTACATCAAAAATTAACTCCAGAATACCAAAGAAATTGTGTGTTACATGCATTTTGAACCTAAGCCAATAGCTGTCAAAATATTTATAAACATTCCTTTTTTTCTCTCTCTCTCCACATGGAACAAACTCCATAACCTCAGGCAGAGTTCAGCTCTGCCCAGACCACCCCCGGCTCTCTCCCTGTGTCTGACACCTCTGGAGAGAAAGAACCGATGGTGGCAAGCTTAAGATCAGGCTATTGTCACATCGATTCTTTCCTTAAGAGACATCAGACCCGACTGAGGATCATGAGAGCCATTCCACGCCTGCACGGTGGACACATTGCCACACGTGGACGCTCCCAAGAACCTGACGGGGGCCCCTCCAGTGGAAGCAGTGCCCAGCACCCAACACATGGCCTCTGAACGTGTCGGCCCAGCACTGCGAGTCCCGGCGTGCAAACATGTGCTCCAACACTCCCTCACAGCCGGCCCCTTTCCCTCCTGCCCTGAGGTATTCTTCCAGCAGCGGGGCACACTGGAGTGTGCAGGAAGTACGCGATCACGGAACAGGACCCTTGGTGACCAGGGCTTCGACCTCACTGCGCAGCTGTGGGATGAGGGCAAGGTCTGCTCTCGGGCAGCTTCCCCTCCGCAGTGCTGTTGGCCTTTCGGGCTGGGGTGGTGGCAGCTGTCCTGGGCGTTGGCAGCAGCCCTGGCCTCTGCCCCCTAGGTGCCAAAAGTAGCCCAGACGTGACAAGCAGAAACGTCTCCAGGCCTTGCCACGCACCCCCAGGGTGGAGGACAAGCGCTGGGTAGTGGCCTGCATGGGATGGGCTGCTCCCCGCGCCTGTGCCTGGGGCCCCGCCCCCTGCCCTGCCACTTAGCCTGCTCCAGTTTCCCAGATCCCTCATGCAGAGGCTCCCTCTCTGGGTGTGTGAAAGCTCTACGGGATGCTCCATAGACGCATTTTTGAGGTTTTCCACTTGCCACCTTGTGAGAGAGCAGAACAGGTGACATCATCTTTCTGTTTGCGACTGAGGGGGAGGGCCCTGAGCGTGGCCCCGCCTCTTGCAGGCCCATCCCAGCACTCTGCTTCTGAAGGGCACTCAATAAACATCAGCTTAGTAAGAACAACTAACATTTCACGGCCATTGGTTTCGGTAAAGGTATCACCATCCTCCCAATTACTCAAATCCAAACAACTAGCACCATCTTAAATTCCTTCCACATCCAAGCAGCCATCGAAAACAGAACAAACGAAAGCCCAAATCACTGCAGCACCATGGACCCTAACCACAGCATCAGTCAGGCCTGGGCCTCCTTTCTGGCCCCGGGACGGGTGCTGGCCAAGCGCCCCTTGCCTTTTGCCGGACTCTCACCCACGCCCTGCCCCTGTGCTTCCAACACTCCATGCTGCTCCCGGATCCTCTTACTGAACAACAGCTCGACCGCGTCCCTCATTTGCTTCAAAGCCTTCAGTCTCTGGGGCCTCAAGAACAAAGCCATGGCCCCACAGCACGGCCTCACCCCGTCAACACGATGGGCCTCCCCAGCGCTGGAGGTCCTTCAGCCTTCCCCTGAGAGCCAGGGTTTCCAGCCCTTTCTCTTCTTGCCTGTCCCATCCCACCCTCCTGACCAACCTCGGGACGTCTTCCTGTCATCCCAGGCTCCTCTAATAGGGCCACACTGAACGCAATTCAGCCAGGCCCAACCAAGGGCTTCCCGAAGGAATGGGTACTTTCCAGGTCAGCACTCCGAACTTGAACTACAACCAAGACTGAATTCACTTTGTTAACCACAAATCACAATGCTAGACCGCGTGGTGTTCACTCAACAAAAGCCTCAGATCTTTTAAAAACACTGTTATGCCAGATCATCCCTAATATATATATATATGCATGGACATTATGATAAACAGAATAGCAATATTAAACACAATAAAGATGTGCACGAAGCCCCAAACACCAGGCTTTTGTAGGGCTCCCTGTATCATTTTACTGTAGATTTTTGAATTGTGAATTAAGGCGTTCAGCAGCTGAGCTGCTTTGCGGTTGTTGTCATGTTGAACTTCTCGCAGGTGCGGACTCTGTATCTGTAACCTCATCTCCAGTGGAGACCCAGGCAACGCCCCAGGCGAGTCTGCATGGCCCACCCAGCCCTCGTGACCCCTGGGCTGGGAGGGTGCCTCGTGTGGAAGTGGCTTCCTCGGATTAGCCTCGCAGAGGCTCTCTAATTAGGTCAGCTAGTCTGATGACATGAATTAAGGCTGTCCAGGCTCCACAGATAAAATAATTCAATTCAGGGCCCACAAGACCTGACTCTCGAGGCAGTAACACAATTTTAGTTCCCAAGTGAACAGGGCAGGCAGACGACAACGGGACGGCGAGGCCTGGGAAGCGGCAAGGGCCTCAGAGCCCAGTCTGGGGGTGAGAAGTCAGACCCACCCTCTGTCCAGAACGTGCTAATATAGTAAGGAGGTGCAGTGGCACTCAGTGAGGTTTTCCAATGGAAAAGTGAAAAGTTTGGCAAAATACCAGCCTTGCATGTTCATAAGAGAAATCACCAGAGGGAGAATCCTGACTAGGAACTTTTAATGTAAAGTGCTTTGTCATCTCTTTGTAAATGGATAACCAACACTATATTTGGAAGACTTAAGGTCTCTATTAAAATCAGCTGAAAGTTCTTAAAATTAATGGGAATACTAACAATTTTTAAATGCTTAATAGGAGAACATATTTTGAGAGTGCTTCATTTCATCATCTTTCCACTGTTCTTCACCATTTTTGGTAGTTTAGGACTAAGGGTCAGATATAACACAAATTAATTAAGCACACAAAATTGCACAATTTCACTTTTGTGTTTCAAAACCCAAATTCATTTCAGCATGCTTACAAATAAGCATGCACCTTACAACGGCTTCATTTGGGTCTTCACCCACTTTTGTAACCTCAAAATGTCCATAGCTCCTAAGACAATCATGAGTAATTAATTTCTAGGGGAAAAAAATCCTACAATCTTCAATTACCCACATTTTAAAATAATACTTATTCTCAAACAAGTCGTGTCGATGGAACTATTTCAAAGCAGTTTCATTTTATTTTTAATTAAAACATTTTTTTTGAAGCAGCCTTATTTTACATTTAAGTATGCTGAGATTCCTACGTGGTATGGATCAGAAACGCCAAACTATAAGCTCTTGTCCGCGACCTTGGGCACAAAGCTCCCCATTCTGTAAGGCAGCAAGAGCCGTGTTCAGATCAGCGTTCGGCTCCAAGACCTCCGTGTGACCCACAGTAACACTGGGGCCTGAGGAAGCCTTCCTCTTCTCGGTGCTGCCCCAAGTCCACGCCCCGGCGACAGCCCTGAGAAGGACACACTCCACTCACCCTCTGAGAAGCTTGAACAGCATGCAGCCCAGGGAGAACCAGTCAGCGCTGCTGTCGTACGCAGTCCCCTTCTGCAGCACCTCGGGGGCCATGTACCCATGGGTGCCCCTAGGGAGAAGACAGGATGTGCACACCATCAGAACGTGTCCACCTGACGAAACAGTAACACTCACCCAGAGGTTCTGCCATTGCTCGTTACACGGCACACGAGGGACAGGGGCCGCGGAGATCCCGTGCAACCACGAGTCATCACCACCCAACGGGGAAATGGTTTGTCTTCACTGGTACAGGAATTAATATAAATGAGTTACCATGCGAAATAAACATGAAGACCAGCCCATTGTCTAGGAGATGAAATCTGACTCTCATTAGTTCCATGACAGCTATGAAGACTGGTGTCCGATCTGTGAGGAGCCGTACAGGGTTGGGGGGAAACGGGGCACGATGAACAGGTGACTGCACCGTAGTGCTGGGGACCTCCACTAAGGGGTGGGGACGTCCACTCCTGTGGGCCTGCACTCACACGCGCTAAGGCAGAGTTACTTCCTTGAGGTCGGACAGAATTGGATTTTAACTCTGGCCCCACAATGTGCCAGATGTGTGACCTTGTTCAAATCACTTAATTTTCCTGAACCTCACTTCCCACACCATAAAAAAAGTCGACAATGACATCCATGATCTACAGGGTTTCTGTGACGATAACAACCTATTCAAAGCAACCAGCTGTGCACGCCTGGGCCAGCCGACATCCACCTAAGGGCACGGAGAGTGCCGTGGCTGCTGGCCCGCCACCCTGCTCGCTGGTCCCTGCCTGGACAGCTCCCTGGGCCGCTAGCTCCAGGTCGGGGATCCTTCCTGTCCTGGTCCCGCTGCACGGCCAGCACCTAGCACACAGCCAAGGGTAAATAAATACTTGCTGCATTAATTAGATGACTTAACCCTCAGAATTGTCATGTGAAGTAAACATCATTGTTCTCTCCTCTTTACAGGGGAGAAAAATGAGGCTGGCAACAATTGCAAGGAGGATTCAAACCCAGATCTGCCAGCTCAAAAGCCTTTGTCCTTAGCCTCAGCATACATTCTTGACTTAAAAACAGAGGAAGTCATTGTGTGTTCCGTCTTTTTAAGTAGTGGCCTCGCCATCATCATTTCAACATGGAAACCAGTCTTCCCAATCCTACCCCTCCACAGATGCTGCTCAAATGCTGAGAACAGCCCACCTTCCAAGCTGACACGTGAGTTCCAGCAAGAGTGGGGGAGGCTCTATAAGGAAGGAAATAACCTACATCTGAAAGTCAATTCCGCTGGAAGATTAGCTCCTATGAGCCCTTGGATCCACGTGCAGCTGTGGCTTCACTAAATTGAAAAACTCAGCACACCAAATAGCTGGGGCATTAAAAATTCCAATGACTCTTAAAATGTCTGATGAACTCCCTGGGAGCAGCTATACAACCACAACCAGCACTTTAATAATTGTAAAGTGCTGTCCAAATGCTAATGCCTTTATCACCGTATCCCAGATTCTGCAGGAAGAGAGAAGCCTGTTGACAGAAACGCCGCCGCCCGCTGCTAACCACGACTCCGGCTCTAAGAGGCGCGTCTGAGCTAACGCCGGCCCTCGGAGCGCATTGCAGCTCCGAGCCTTCCACTCCCAGGCCACAAAAGGCAGGGTCTGTGGTTTACTTTCTGCACGCGCACAGGAAACGAGCCTCCTGGCCGTTTCCTCATGACCACGCGACAGAGATGAGTGTTAGCTCGAGAGGGACAACAAAATATAATTTTGAAAGAATGACACATTTGAGAAGAAAATAGTATAGCAGAAGTCGTCTGCTTTTCCACAAACTGCACACCTGTCCATACTTTCCACCTGCAAGAACTGATAACAAAGAAATACTCCGCGTCCGCAGAGCCCAGTGACACTCCTGCTGTCGAATGAACAGTTCTGGGTCCAAAGGCGTCCTTGGGCCAGTGTCAGCATGCTCTGACCGAGCACGGTCCACGCCGGACGCAGTGCAGGGTCTGCTGAGGGGCCGGGTGCTGGTCATTTAGAAGGCGGCTGATACAACTCTCAAATTTAACAGCACGACTGGCATTAAATGCTTGAACAGCAAGTAGATGGTTGGTTTGTTTTTTAATTAAAAAAAGTATTCCTAATTTCTTTTTAGAAAAAAAAAGCCATTTTGAAAAGGAAGGAAAAAGCAGATGGAGAGAGAAACTTGACCTCTGGCCATCCTTGGAGAGGCCTCTACAGCTGCCTCTGCACTCGGCACATTGACTTCTTCATTTCCCCTCATCGCAGCTTCCAGAGCTTTATTATGACCTCTGCTTTACAGAAGAAGACACTGAGGCCCAAGAGGTAAAACGCCTGACCCAGGGCCACAGAGCCAGTGGGATCGGGCCTGCTGCCAAGGCCCCTCTTTCCCACTGACCACCAGGTCCCCGCGCGGTTACACGGGGTCATCCGTGCTCCATGGACAGTGAGAGAGAGCACGGCCCTCACCTCCTCTCCCACATTACGGCACACAGGCCTCTCCCTGACCAGCACGACCAGAGATGGAAAGTCACTGCTGGCAAGAAAAAAACGGGGGGATGGAGGGGGAAGCCCATGAGCAGGTTGGGGCCTGAGGCATAAACGAGTTGCACTGGGGAAACAAAGCAGACAGGCATCGATGCGCTACTCACACACTCGCATGCGGCTTCTTTTTGGAAAAGTCACAGGCGAGACCAAGGTCTGATATCCTAACGTGTCCATATTCATCCAAGAGGATATTTGCCGGCTGAAGAGAAAGAGAAGATGAGCTTTGAGAGGCCCCCAAAAGCCACAGAGCCTTTGGGAACTTCTAAAACTGTAGGCACTTGATATCTAATTATTTTATCACAGTTTCCTCCTAAACACGAACTCTAGCTTTATGTTAGCACAACCAAGTAGGGCACGCGTAATACTTCTCCTGTTAACTTCAGCAGGAGAGTGGCGAGGACAGAAGCTAAGGGTGCGACCACTTAGAAAATGAAACGCAGGGCGGGGAAGCGGGGAGGGCCGTGACCACAGTTCATCAGAGTTCGAAAGCATGCTCTTTGCACGGCGTTCCAGCCAGGACAGCGTGCCTCTCGACAGAGAGAGGAAGCCACCAGCTTCGTGGCTTCTGCAAACTGTAACGACATCTTCTGAGACCACAAAGCATGGAACAGAGAGGAGTCTTGCACTGAGGCACCGACACTGACCCAGGAAATCAGAATATTCATAGTGCCATGTCAGTCCTGATCAATGTCATTTCTGTTTATTGGTGCGCGGCCAACACAGGGCCCTACCACGTGACCAAATACAAATTTGACCACAACTCGGGTAAGTGGGCCCATTAAGATTAGATTCAGTCAGCACAATCATAAAAAACCAAGCTCCTCTCCCTAATACACATTGAATTACAGTCATCTTAATATTTTTCTGCTGGAGATCAACTATTGTTTTGCTTGAAATAAAAATAATGGCATGCTATTATAAAAACGGAGCAGGAATAATCATGAGTGATTAGAACTAAGTTGGAATAGAAATTAAATAATACCACTGCCTACTAAATAGCTTAGAAAACAAAACTACAGCAGAAAGATGGTTAGAAACCGGTTACAGATGTAAATTAAAATGTATTACAATAGTGCTTTATGGGCCTTCGGCATGCATTTTACTCTGCAGAGCTCACATGAAGAAATGAAAGGTCACGTGCCAGCCAGTGTCTAATTATTTCTGATTTGATGAAAATAACATTCTTTCTTCTCTATGCTCATGTGAGAACTAAAGGAATAATTCTTTAACTTAGAAGAAAGCATTAAAATTTACAAAGTATTTCGTGACAAAGATAATATGCTCAAAAATAAAATAGTTTGGAGTCTCAACAAGTAACCATAAAAAGCAAATCAAAACATGTTTGCTCCTTGGAGGAAAGAAGGTAATCTGTGCCCTGCAGCTGGTTACCTCTGGCTCATTCATGAAGGAATCTGAGACGGGAGGCACACACGGTCTCCATAAGTGCTGGCATCCCACTGGGAAATGGTCATTGCTGTCATTTTCTTCTCTTTGTTACTGACATGCTTCTATACCTGCACAATCACTTCCTCAATGTGCCGTGGCCCCTTCTACCTCTCCCCCTGCCTTCTTGCTGCAGGCTGGGTGTGTGTGACTGCAGCTGCCCTGAGCAAACCCCAAGCCCCCCGGAATGCAGCACCCAGGGCCACGCATCGTGGCCCCAGAGTGGGAAAACTCAGAATAGACTCATTTTACTTTTTCAACTCCAGTGAGATTTTCAAAATTTGTTTATGTATGTATTTAGCCTCCTCCTCTGCCCCTCCCCCAAGTTAGCAACCATCGGCTTATTCTTCTCTATCTATGGGTCTGTTTGTTTATTCACATGTTTTGTTTATTTGTTTAGATTCCACATTTAAATGAAATCCTACTGCATTTGTCTTTCTCTCTCTGACTGATTTCACTTAATACCCTCTGGGTCCATCTATGTTGGCACAAATGGCAAAATTTTGTTCTTTTTCATTTTATTTTTTTACTTTTTTAAAAAATTTACTTGCTTTCAAAGTCCAGTGAGATTTTAAAGAAAACAAGAACAGAAGCCCAAGCATAGCACGCTGGGGCTGTGTAGTTCTAGGATCTAAAAATCTACCTGTTCGTGGTTTTTAAGGTGACCTCGAAACAAAGCCGCTGGGGAAGTTCTGCAGGCTGATCCGCCTCACCCCGGATGCGCTGTGACTCGGCCGCTCTCTGTCTTGGGTCACCAGTGTGAGTCCCGTGAGACGTGTGTTCTTTGCCTGTTATCTTTGCCCATCCCCAGTTCTAACCCAGAGCGAGGACCAAATTAGTTGCTCAGTGAACATTAACTGAATTACAATTAACTGTAAAATGAGCACCACCAAAAAAACTCCTACCCTGCTTTTCCTGAATTAACCAATTCACATTTCTGAATGAGTGTATGAGCTGCACCAGGCACGGCGACAGGCGCTGAGGTGACAGGGACAACTAGGGCAGAGTTTAGAGTCTGGAAGAGGCCGGCGTCACAGAGATGACGATGTCCTCAGGGAGACAGGGAAATGGCAGGCCGTGGTGCAGGAGCAGGGACGGCCTGGAGGCAGCGACTGCACGCCTCCACACAGAGTGGGGGACAGGAGCCCCCAGCCTCACCTTCAGGTCTCTGTACACCACGAAGCGGCTGTGCATGTGCTCCAGCCCCAGGATGATCTCGGTGGCATAGAACCGCATCTCCTTCTCAGAAAACACCCCGTGCTGGGACAGGTGATAGTGCAAGTCGCCCCCTGGAATCGGAGACACAGAATTTAATCCAAAAATCGTTGTCACCCTACATAGTTAGGACATTTAAAAAAAAAAGTCTGCTTCGCCTATAGGCCTCTCTTTGATTCTGCAGTCTGACAAAACACTTTAAAAATTAAAGAGAAAACGTAACGCGGAGAAGACCCACATGCAGCACTGGCTGGGACACACAGAACGAAGTCATCACTCTCAGGCTGGTCCCAGAAACGCCCCGGGGGCGGGGGCGGGGCGCTGTTCTGCTCTGATGCCCCAGATCCCATCTAATAACCGAATCGACCTATACGAGTCATCCAGGAGCTGTCTTAGCAACTGATTCTACGGACAGATGATAAACGGATAAATAAATAAACTGTTCATATTGATAGATATTTCATAAAGCAAATACAGTAAAACTTTTTAAGTGTATTTTTCCATTACAGCTGACACACCCTATTATATCAGCTCCAGGGGTACACCACAGGGCTCGGACGTGGAAATAACCTACAGAGTGGCCACTTGGGTCACCTAGCACCTCCCTGGCACCACACGCAGCTACCACAGCATTAGTGGTTCTATTCCCTGCGCCGCACTTCACATCCCCGGGACTGTTTTCATAACCGACAGTTTGTACTTCTTAATTCTTGCACCTTTCCACCCTTCCCTCTAACCCCCCTCCCATCTGGCAACAAGAGTTTCTGTTTTGTTTGTTTGTTTATTTTGTTTTTTAGATTCCACTTATAAGTGAAGGCACTTATATGGTATTTGTCTTTCTCTACTTGTTTCACTTAGCATCATACCCTCTAGGTCCATCTGTGTTATCCCAAATGGTAAGATTTCATTCTTTTTTTTTTTTAAAGATTTTATTTATTTATTTTTAGAGAGAGAGGAAGGGAGGGAGAAAGAGAGGGAAAGAAACAGCAATGTGTGGTTGCCTCTCACATGGCCCTCACTGGAGGCCTGGCAACCCAGGCATGTGCCCTGACTGGGAATCAAACCGGGACACTTTGGTTCCCAGCCCACGCTCAATCCACTGAGCTACATCAGCCAGGGCTCAGATTTCATTCTTTTTATGGTTGAGTAATACTCTATTGTATATCTGTACCACATCCTCCTCACCCATCTGTCCACTGACAGACACTTAGGGTGCTTCCGTATCTTGACTACTGTAACTAAATACAGTACAATTTTAACTGGTAAAACCCAGTGGGGTTATTTGGGTGTCCCCAGAAAAGCTCTTTCAATTTTGCTACGTTTGAAATTTTTCATAATAAAATGCTGGAAAAAGCAAATAATCGCATGGCCTGAAGTTACAGAGCCGGGACATGCCACCAGAGGGGAAGAGAGTGTTTCTGTGCACTGTGAGGGAAAGCTCCCACTGATCTACAAGTTACTGTGTGTCTGACCTGACCGCCCTCCCTTCCACACACACGTGCTCCTGTGTAACCAGTGTTACCGCGTCGAGGTGAGCTCCCAGCCCCCGGCTAGCCGCAGGGAGGCGCCGTGCTGACCTCTCCCACCATCGGCTGGCTTTGCCTGTCCTGACAGTCACATAAGCAGAATCGTACAGAATACGTGCTGCTGTGTCTGGCTTCTTTCGCTTATCATTATGTCTGTGAAATTCCTTCATGTTGTTGGACAGGTCCAGTCTTAAACACTCAAAACGCAGAAAAATGTCACATGAACCTCAACAAAGGCACTTAACTTCTTGAACTGTATGCCTTTTTACTTCAGCTCTTGTTACTACAAATACTTTCAGTAAATACAATGTCACTTTCTGGTACTGGACACTATTTCTCGAACTAAACTTTTTTGGCATTCTAAGGGCTATCATCCATTCACAGTGTAACCGATCAATGGATAGTTGATCTGGGCTAACGGTACAGAAAACTGGGCTAAAACCCTTCAAAGTTGGTTTTCAAATACATTTAACTTATATTCTTATGAGACATTTCATTCTTGAAAGTTGAGGGCCAGAAGACAAGCTAATTAGAGATCTCAGCCATCTGCATTCCAGAAAATCAAGTTTCACTGTTAAGTATTTTATGAAAATCTTTTTGAGAAAATGCACTTCCTGGGGAAGGGCTGGGAGGGCCGGGGAAAACCACAGCCAACGTCTGAAAATGAGTTTTAACTAAAAATCATAGGGTCAAAGGTTTCCTTGATCTTCAGGAGGAAAATCATGGTCTGAAGGGCCCTGACTGCACCCCGAGATTTAGCAGCAAAGCCTCTCAGCGTGTCCGGGCTTCGCTCACCATTCATCAGGTCCAGGATGAAGCAGAGTTTGTCCGGGGTGTGGAAGGCGTAGGTCATGCAGACAATGAAAGGGCAATCCTAGAGCGAGAAGACACGAGAAGGGGTGAGAAGAGCAAAGGCTTCCCTAAAAAGCACCCCCGCCACCGAACGCCATCGACAGGTCTGTGCAGCCACGCCACTGCCCTATCCACGTGCTGAGCGCAGACGCCCACACGGAGACTTTGGCAGGTATGGGAAACGGGTCCGGTTTCACAATCAAATGCACAGGGACCCAGCAACAGCAAATGGAGCAGAGGAACTCAAAGGTCCTCTCTCACCAGATTCAATTGTGACTCTCCTGGCTACAACTTCGAAAGACCCAGATTCTACAGAAAAATATCACTGCCTTGCTAGTCTTTTTGTCGGCCTACATTTGGTTTTGGTAGGTCACATGTCCATTTCTATCTTCATTTCTAAAGTTGGAAAGCCGTACCGTGGCGGGTAAAGTGTTGTCTGCCTGACTGCCCCGAAACACCGAGAATAAAAGTAAAATTAAACTCACTTTCCAAAGTGCAAAACTGTACCAGGGCTAGGGACTGAATAACTCAGTTGTAATTATGTCCATTTTCCACAAATTAATCTACAGATTCCACACAATTTTAATTAAAATAAAATTGACAAGCTGATTCTAAAATTTATGTGGTGATGAAGACAGAAAACAAAGCTGGAAAATCGACAGTGCCAGGGAACAAGACTTACTGTAACCGACAGTAATTCAGGAAGTGTGACACTAATTCAAGGACACACAAACAGGCAGTGGGACAGAACAGAGAACCCTGAAGAAGCCCCGCACATAAACGGTCAATGCATTTGTGACAAAGGGAGCCCAGGGGAAGGTGGCCTCTTCCATCCGTGGCGCTGCAGCAAGTGGGCTTAGGGGCAATGAAATGCAAGCAGTCCCCCCTGTATCACACCACACTGAAGTCCACTCTGGGCAGATACAGGCTTAAAGGAAAACAATAATGCTCCTAGAAGAAAACAAAAGAGAGTATCTTCCCTGGCTGGCGTGGTTCAGAGGTTGAGCGCCAGCATCTGAATCAAAGGGTTGCCAGTTCGATTCCCAATCAGGGTACATGCCTGGGTTGTGGACCAGGTCCCCAGCAGGGGGCGTGTGAGAGGCAACCACGCACTGATGTTTCTCTCCCTCTCTCCCTTCCCCTCTCTAAAAATAAATAAATAAAACCTTAAAAAAAAAGGGGAGAGAGAATCTTCATGATCTTAGAGAAGTAAACATTTCTTCAACAGGCCACAAGAAAGCACTAACAATAAAACATTGATAAACTGGACCAAAACAAAATTAAGAACATCTGTTCTTCAGAAGACACCATTAAGAGAGTAAAAAGACAAGTCACAGAATGGGAGAAAATATCTGTAATTCATAAATGCAATAAGGCCTCTTATTTAGAGTATACAGAGAACTCTTGTAAATCGGCAAAGGAAAAAGGCAATCAACCCAATGGAGAAAAGGCAAATAATAGTAACAACAGCAATTAAATGGGCACTTCACATAAGAAGTCAGCAAACGGCCCACAAGCCTGTGAATGGAAGGTCACCTCAGCCGTCCCCAAGGAAGCGCAAAGAAAACTCACAACCTGCCACCACTCGGACTCACGGACACTGACCAAGATGAACAAGACGGACGATGCCAAGTGCTAGAAAGACGGGGGTGAGTGGAGCACCTCTCTCAGGGCTGGTGGCTGGTGGCGGGTCCCTGCCAAAGCTGAGCACCGCCTGCGAAGTCCGTGGCACATCCGCTCTGGGCTGCCCACCGCGCGGGAGCTGGTGCTCGTGTGCGCCCAGAGGCCCGCACGGGACTGCTCCTCACAGCACTGCTCAAAACAGCCCGAGCCAGGAAATAGCCCAAATGCCCACCACACTGGAACGGGCCCTACACTGGGGACTCTCAGCGACCAAGGGCCAGCAGGCTTCTTCTCCAAAGGGCGGGACAGGGAGTATCTTAGGCCCCACAGGCCCCTACAGCCTCTGTCACATATTCTTCGCCTATTTTCTCTGCAGCCCTTTCAAAACATCAAAGCCATCCTTCAGCATGGGCTGCACAGAAAGGTCTCCAGCCAGGTCTGGCCTGCAGGCTACACATAGCTGGCTGACGCCTGTGTGTGGCTGCAGAACGCACTGTGGTCGTGAGCGATGACACAGGGATGTCACAAGCAGTGCTGGGTGAGAGGAGCCAGTCACAAAAGAGAACATTCACATGAAGTTCCCACACAGGTGAAGCTGAATGACAGGTTAGAGACGTGGGCAGCAGTCAGGCTGGGCATGGGGCCCGTGGCGGAGAGGGGCCGTGCGCGGAGGCTCCTGGAGCCCCGGGGACTTCCTGTCTGGCGGTCCGGGTGCTGGGCACACAAGCACGGGCCCCTGTGACAACCCCTCAGTGCTACGGCAGATCTCTCACCAGGTCTGCTTGAATTCTGTATGTACAGTGAGTACTTGCCAACCACTGGTTCAAAAAAAAAAAAAGGCACAGAATATCTCTATCCACTTTTTTAACAGAAATAATCCGTAAATAGAACTCGCATTGTTCAAACCCCTGTGTTAAGGGCCTCCAGATAAATGTGAGTTCACAGATTCCTACACACTAAAGATGCATAAACTTGAACTCAATCTCCACACACCTTCTGGAGGAAATTACTTCAGAATGAATTACGAAATTCGTTTTGTGGTTACCTGGTTTTCCTTAGAGTTCTGTTGAGATAGTGTTAGTGTTTCCTGATTTCAAAATCTGTTGTGTGTTTTTTTTTTAACTTTTACTGTCATTTTTTTCCATTACCATTTAGTCCCTTATACCCTCCCCCAGCAATCACCACACCGTTTGTCCACGTCCCTGAGCCCTTTCCCCTTTCTTGCTCCATCCCTCCACCCCCTAACCCCACTACAATAGCTGTCATCTGCTCTTCATCTATAAGTCTTCAAAGCCTGTTTTGTTTTAAATTGGTAAAATAAACATGCAAGCATTTTTTTGTTCAAAGCCACATGACCATGGGGGGGGGCACCGTCCCACTTGGAATCCACCCAGGTCTCACTCATTGTGCTCCTTCCTGAATGGGGTTCCCCGCAGGCTCCAGTTTCTGATCTGTGAGCACTTCGGCCGCAGCGCAGAGAAGTGGGTGGACCCAGAACTCAGTAAAGCCAGGGCCTTTCCTAGCATGAGGCAGCGACTGCACTCGGTCACCAAGGGGACAAGCAGACCCTGCCCAGGGGTGTTTCTGAACATGACAGTTCACAATCTCGTCAAGGACAGCACTGAGCACACATCCAAAGGTTCAAGTATACTTAAGAAATGAGGTGATTAAGGAGGGGTGTGAATTGTAGATTTAGAATCATAGGCTATCTGAGTAGGAAGGGCCCTTTAAAAAAAATTACCTGGATCAACTTCTTTATTTTAAAGATGAGGAAACTAAAACCCCAAAAAGGGGAAATGAAGTGTCTGAGGTCCCAAACAAAGTTGGTAGCTGGCCAACATGCAAACCCCCAGCCTCCTGACCCTCTCCAGAGTTCTTCCATTGAGACTACACCTAGAAGCAAGACTTCGACAGCGGTGTGAAATCAAACCGCTGCTAAAGGAAGGCGGTCCGGCGCCCCCCCAGAACTCCCCGACTGCAGTGCCTCCCTCTCAGGCGCTGAGCAGGTGCCACACAGAGTCCCACGTGGACTCGGGGACACAAAGAACCGAATCCTGACCGGCAAGAACAGACAGGCAGCAACTGAGTGCATGGTGCCGATGCAGTTCCAAAGGCAGTTACTGGTAAGGTGTTCTGCCTTGCTTACAGATAAAGGTCAGCAAGAACTAGTGAATTTTTAGAGGCACATCCTTAAATAAAGTTTCTCGGCAAAGAACTGTCTTTGATTTCCCATTGGTAGTGAGCAAAACAGCCTGCATTTTGCAGCAGTTCTGTATAACTGGGATAAAACAGACCGTGAAGGGTTTCTCTAAGAAACTTCTCCACTTTGCAGTCAGAGGGAGCTCCTCACATGGCAAGGCAAGGCTTACTATGTTACCTTACCCCTCAACACACGCTGTTTCCAACCGCTGTCAGATTTTTAAACTCCACAGTGTTGGCCCAGAAAGCTCTCCACAGTGTGGTCCTGACTGGCCCGCGTCTGCTTCTCTGTCCCCAGCTTCATCTTGTGCTTCTTGCCGTGCCACGTCTGAGCCCCGCTCTGCGGCCTTCCCTCCGGTCCCCACGCCCTGTGCTCGGGACCAGACGCGTGCCGGCACCTCCCGCGACTTCCTGGGAACACTGGCTGACAACATCCCACTCTGGTAAGTGCCTTCCACACGCTGGGCCCTCACCTTTCACAGCGCTGCCCGTGTGTTCCGATGACCTGTGCACTTCTGGGGGCCTCTGAATACGACCACCTTCTCTCAGCCCCTATGCGGCTCGATGAGAGCAAGGAGCAAAGGCACGTGCTAAGACCCCCATCCCACAGCAGAGCGTTTGGCATGGTCAAGGTCCTCGACTGTGCTTCCGGGCATGACCAACCCCTACTGGCCGCTCTCCCCAGCCATGGACACACATCCTCTGCCTCTCACACATGACAGCCCTGTTACTACGCATGGATTACAGGGTAAACCGGCAGCAGCACTTCCTACCGTCTCTTTGAGGGATGAGGGGTACAACATTCCACTTGGGATTGAAAGGAAAAAAACACACTTCCCGTAAAAAAAAAAAACCAATAAAAAATTCTATGATGAGTGACAGAAATTCAGAATCACACCAATATCCTAGAACATCATGATGATAAAGGCTGATTTAAAGTTTAGCCTCATGAGGTCATTTTAAACTGAAGATTACTAAAAACCTAGAAACAGTGGCCTCTGATGAGCAAAAACCATGCCAAGTAATTTTACTACAACTCTTTTGGATAAATGTTATATTTATACGTAAAAAAAAAAACCCCAAACTAAACAGTTTTGATATTTGAATAAAAATATAAACAATTCCTTTAAATTAATTCAAAGCAGTAACCCAATAAAACCCCAATTTTCTATTTATTTCCCCCTTAGCTGAGTACATGTAAAATTGCTACACAAAAATTGTATGGATATTTTGCCAACACCAACAATTGCTTTCCATGGGCTTTCTTGAGAATGAATATCCAAGGCTTTGAGGAAACTCATTAAAAATGAACACTTTCCTAATCACTGACACTCTGCAGTAAGCACACATCCCTGTGCAAAATTTAAGACAAAGACACTTCCGGTCGAAATCGGACGCCGGAGCCACTCGCACCGAGCCCACTCCAGGGAGCAGGCTGCCCAGTTTCCATTCCAATGAGCTGAAAACCCGGCCGTGCACACGGGCCAGCAACTCTTATCTGAGACACTCCACGCCCGTGTGCTGGGCGGTGGAGGCGCATGACTAGGAAGTATTTATAGCTATGGCATTTTCACTGGTTAGAGTCGAGCTAAATTATGACATTCTTTTGCTTCGATAGCAGACAGCCCTTCTAGAACCAGTAAAACTAATGCTAGAATAACATTAACCACAATGCAATAAACACAGGTAATAAATGAAAAACATGGGGCCCATAAAAAGACGGTGAGAAAGGAATACTGGGAGTGTGCCAGGAAAGCCAGGGACTTTGGGTAAGGAGATTAACCTCCTGGGTCTCTGGTTCCTTGCCTATTAGACGAGAGAGATTCTCTGACTCACCATTAAAATTTGGTTCTTTCAAACCCTCTGGGTGAAGATGACCTTATTTGGAACCCAGTCATGGTATGTGGAGGCCCCCACACATCTCACTGCACACAAGCCTCCGTGGCTTGTTGTAGCATCGAATCCACACACGAGCTGAGCAGCGCGGGTCCGGCCACCCCAGGCTCACTGCCTCCCTTTCCTTCCAGGCCCCGCCCCCAGCCCCCGAGAACACAGGCCCACGGGCGGAAAGGGGCACGCCCAGGGTTCCGGGGCAGGGAGTACTTCTGGAGGTGTCTTTACACACACCTGTCCAAATGAAGAAGAGCCACGGCTTCATCCTGGGTAATACCACTGACAGAAAAAAATCAGAATGGGACGCTGTTTTGCAAGGAGAGACAGAGGGTCAGAGCGTGTTCTCACACGTGCTGAGCTAAACATACTGACTGGACATACAAACAACATGCCCGACAGGCAGACAAGAGTCCTGGAAATGGAAATGACCCAAGACCACAGTGGGTACAAAGTGGCAGGTGCTGAGAACATAAAGTCACCTTCAAAGGAAACACTACCTGGGGACAACCCCACAGGGACAATTCAGAGTCCACCAACCCCTGGTCACTTCCTCTGTGAAGGACGCCAGCGACACTCTCTTCTTCTCTCCAGTTAGTCCTTCTCAGTCACGCAGTCAATTCTGAACTACACTTGCTATTCTTGCTGTCTTTCTGATTATTTTTCTGCCTTCTCTCCAGCCGTACTTCACAAAGAGGTCCATCATAAATAAGCACTAAAGGAAGAAGGCCTGGGTGTTCCCAGCGATGGGTGCAGCCCTTTCCTAACTCCGAAAGTAAAGAGATGATACCTGAATTATACACTATCTCAGTGACGCTCTTCTCTGCTGTAAATGCCAACCCGCCCAAGGCCTGGTTGGCCTCGTAAGTCACCAGAAAACGCCTGCATTTCAAATACATTGTCCTGATAGCAAACCAACAAGGAAATTTTTTAAAAAAGTTCAAAATTCAGTACTTACTCCTGTGCTCACAAGCGACAACATAATCCTTTCATTCAAGGCCAAGGTCTCCCCCTGCTTCATCTTGATCCTCTTCTTATCCAAGCATTTCATGGCGTACCTGGAAACACACACACACGTCATTGACAAGTCAACGCTGGGAACGCACTCAGACTGATTTAAACAAGAGGTATTGCCCGGGGGAAAGCTTCTAAAGACTTGGGCAGTGCTTAAAAGAAGCAAACTGGCACCCAAGTGCATAAAAATGTTATTACATGTATCAGGGAAAGAAAAACCAACCCCCTCTCCCGGGGGCGGGGGGTGGTATAACCCCCACTCCTTGGCCATGAGCTGTGCAGAGTGACTTCACGGTAGAGACGCTGACAGACACGACCTCAGCCAAGGGGTTAAGGTCAATGTCATCAGTGCTATGGCACTCAGATAACAGGTAGCTTTGCTATGATGTGGTGAGAATGGCATTTTACCTCAGGGGTCTTCCTTCCGAAAGCCCATAACCCCAGTCCAACTGTGGGAAAAGCATCCGACAAGCCTAAGCTGAAGGCAGTCTACTACGCATGTCAGCTTTTGAGAGTCAGGTAAAGTAACAAATATGTATCGAGAGACAAATTGATACTATTTACTTCTACAACATCATGCAACAGGTTAGACATCCTAAATACCTCAAACAAGCCACAACGATGAAGTAAAACTAATAACTTTAGTGACACGTAGGAAGCGACAAGTAAAGTACATCACGTAGGCTCCAAGAGCCCACTGGGAGGACGGGAAGGATGGTCTCCTAACTGGACTCTGCTTTCACGGTGTATCATCACATTTCATTCTTACAACAAGGCGGGCACTTTTTCTAACCCCACTTTACAAACTGGGGTATGGAGGCTCCGGGAGGCCCAAGCTTGGCCTAAGCCAGAGAAAGTGCGGAAGTGCACGCGACCTAGCCGTGCGACACCAGGGGCCCACACTCGGGATCCCTGCGCTACCCCATCCCGGCACGACACCAGGCTTCAGACGCCTGGGCGCCAGGCCTTGGGCTCACCCTGCACAGGGTCCCAAAGCGCAAGAGCAATGGGCACAAATTAGTGAAGGTAAATTCCAGCCCCCACATAATAAAAAACACACACGCCAACCACTGGACCGGGACGGACTCAGGTGGAGGCTGAGTGGCAACCTGACAGGAGACACTGGGGTGGCAGCAGGGGGGGCAGGCACCGGACGAGGTGACTCCGATTGCTCCTCTCAGCCGACTCAACGGTTCTGTACCCAACCTCACAGACTATTCCACCTGCCCACTGCCCTGACACGCCTGTCACTTCACCACACTTGGAGGTCTGTGTCTAACAAATCATACTTTTCCATTCTCTTTTGCCTTCAGAAATATGTCCACTTAAACTGCTTCTACATTAACAGAAATTCCCCCCCTTCAGAACTCCACCTGCACTTCCTACAAGGCCCTTACACTCGGCTCACATGCACTTAACTGCCTTGCATCAACCCCTGAGACAAGTGACTGCAGTGAGTGATGGAGCCCCACGATCTCGACCCCCATAGCAGGGCACCTGCCCTCCCCATCAGCACCCAGCCACCCATCTATGGAAGCCACGCCCCCTAGAATGCCGCACCATCCTGAACTGCACATGCTAAGTCACGGGCGGGTCATTATTTAGGAGAGAATGCCTACTCCTTTCTGAGCTACACGACTTCGAGAGCGAGACCTTGGGCTTCCAACAATCTATGCAGGGCTTTTCTTTGGATGCAAGCATAAAATCCTCTTCTTGGTCCCAGAAAAATGTGTGAGCATTGGAAACTTACATCTTCCCAGTGTCTGCTTTCCTGCAGCCGTACACTTCACCAAAGCCTCCCCGGCCAATGATCCTGTGTACGCTGAAATCATTCATGGTCAACTGTGAATTCAAAATGCAAAACAGAAACATGCAACTGCATGAAAACTATGTTGTAAAGACTTATTTCCGTGCAAAACATAGACAAGTTACTGAACGGCAGCTCTGCCGGAGAGTCTGCCCTTCCCCTGGCTGACGCCTGACACGGACAGAGGAGCCACAAACGGCAGCCAGGCTCTCCAGAACCTCCTCCCGCTCCACCCCCAAAACATCCAAAACAGAGGCACATGGGAACGTAACAGAGCACGAGCCACGCTAGACTGCTTTTCTGATCTCATCAATCTTAGATGGCAAGACACATCCCTTGAAGACAAGTGACTGTGAAATCGCTAGTCAAAATGAAAAACAGCTTCAGCTACTCTGGAGCCTCAAGTTTGGGAAAACTCAGCACTTCCAGGACCGGGCGTGGTAGAAAACTTAAGTCCACGGCGAGGGCATCTGTGCTTTCCTAACCGGGAGCCATATGATCAGAAAAGCCAACAGATGCTGGCCACGCGAATTTTTTATCAATAACATCAGTGCAGAGAGAGGACTCGTGCTGGTCATGTGAGCATGAAACAAGCCCAAGTGTGAGCGAAGGACATAAAGAGGCTTTATGCATAAGCACTTTCCTCTTGTCAATTCTAGCTCAGTAAAGCCCTGCTTCGTACGGAGTTTTAATAGCTCTCGACGGCGCAAAGGCAGATAGAAAATCCTACCGTCATGGAAGAGGCCACTGGGTAACAGCAAACGCCCACTAGTTTATATACCCTGGCGATTAAGGGTCAGATTCCTGAAGGTTCTCCCAAGAACCCCTTAACACTTCATGCCTGCATCGTGTAGGGGCAGCTGGCTCACGGGCTTCACACTGGATGTTGAGAGGACACGGGACGCGAGGACACCAGACACAGACACGAGGAAGATCCACAGCACATATAAGGGATTTTTTTAAAATGTGTTATTGCCTCTCGCCAGGAAATGTGATGGGAAAAGGAGGTTAAAAAAAATAGATAATTAATCTTTCCCGACTACAAGCCTACACGGGGGGAGGGCAGGCGGGAGAAGGCAGGAGAGGCCACGCAAAGAAATGGGCGTCCTAAGTGCGAGGCAGAGAGAGCCCGTGGCCTAGAGTTCCTGAAGCTAAACAAGATGTAACGCCAAGGAAGCGCCTGCTGGAAAGCAGCCAGCGTCTGAGGGCTGCTTTTAGCATTCTCAAAACAAAAGAATATAAGACTTCGGTCTAAAAAAAGATGTCATCGTTTGTAGTACACAATTACACCTACTAACGTGGAAAAGGAAAGGCACTTTTACGGGGGGGGGGCAAAAGACAAGGGCACATGAGAGTGATGTCACGCAGACTTGTGTTTGCACTACTATTTCTGTGAAAGGGTCAGTCGCTGCCTAAAATATCCTTTCTTAAATCAATAAACACATTCCGATAGGAACATGAAAAAAGAGAATTAAAAAAACCCCACTTGTTTACCGATGGGGACGGGAGGACAGCTTTCTCGTATGTGAAGCTGTGAGCACATCTGCTCAGGCAGCGTGTCGCCCTGGGGAGTCGGCTCCCCAACCAAGTATTTTCTCACGAAGCAAAGCCAGAGGGAGTTTTTATTTTAAGAAAGAAAGAAAGGCAAAGATGATACTCACATGGATATTTAATTCCACGTTTTTCCACTGACAAAATCTGGTGAACTTGTCACTAAAAGAGAACATAAATGATTACTGAAAGTTAAACATCACACTAAATGGAGGGAGAGAACGATGGTGAAGAGGAGCCGGAACCGCACTACTTGTCTCCTGCTCAAACGGAGCAGGTTTCCGCAAACATGTTTTCACGAGGCAGCCCCAGGGCGGCTTTGTTTTATGATTCAAATGATAAGCATCACAGTTCTCCTTTACCTGCCCTTATGCTGCGGGGGTCTGTTTGTCTGAATCCGCACTGTTCGACAGGACACCACAAACCACGTACGTAATGACATTTTAATAACATATTAGATTTAACCCCGATATCTCAAAAATGATCATTTCAACATGTAACCAATATAAAGTTACTGCCGAGAAATTCTACATCTTGCTTTTCTTGAAGCCTCTGGAGCCCGGTGTGCATTTGCACCGACAGCCCATGCTAATTCAGACCAGTCACATTCCACGTGCTCAGCAGCTACCCGTGGCTACCGTTCCAGACAACGCAGCTCTAAATGACCAAAAAATGAACGTTTACAGATAACTGTAAGAGTAGCGAACCCTCCAATGTGCTAGGCTCTAAGTGGCTAGGCCACTTACTCAACTCAACAGCTCTGCAGGCAGGCACTGTCCACTCCCATTTTACAGCCAAGACCAAGGCCTGCCCAAGGTCGCACAGTGGGAGTGAGTGGAAGAGAATCTGGACGCAGACCACGCACGGCCTCCCCAAGGTGCACAGTGTCATTGGAAAGGAGCCCTTGGACCAGAACCCGGGGGCCACAGGCACGCTGCAGAGATGTGCCGCCACCTCAGCTGCCTGAGGGGTGCTTTTGAATCCATAAAGAAAAATGTCTATTTGATAAATACAGCATATTGATTACTTTTTAATTAACGTTCTTATAAAGTACAAGCTACAGGTATTATCAGCATCACAATAAAATGCCCTAAAGGCATCCGAATACCCTAGTTCCCTGGGAACTTCTAATACGCATTCCAAGGGTCCCTTTAACATAGTTCTGGGGCCAATAATCAAACTGAAAATCAAAAGCGGAAGAACTCTTTGCAATTACATAGCATCTTTTTCCATCGAATCTAAAATAACTTTTAACGAATGTTTCCTTGATCCTCCTAACATCTCTGTGAGGCTGGTAAAATAAACTACATTTTGAGATTTCAAACAGTTTTTTTTTTAAGTATAGCGAGAGCAAAAGGCAGAACCGCGCTGAGCACACCCTGTGTTGACAAGCCCCCGGCTGCTGTGAGACCCCAGTGCTCCATGGGCTCCCTCATCCCCTCTTCTCACCCTGCGTTCCCAGCGGGCAGCAGGGGCTGGTGCTAGCCTTACGCTCCAGCAAACCAGCTGGGCAGGGTGAACAGCCCGGGACAGGGAAGTGCCCAGCTGGCCCAGAGGAGGGGGAGGGAGGGAAGAGTAAGCGGTTTGGACTCCAAGGCCGGCCGGGGTCAGACTGCTCAGCAGTGGAAGCCCACTGCCTAAACAGGGGCCGCGGGCCTCGTCCAGGAGAGGGAAGGCCTCCCCACGGATTCCGCCTGCCCAGCCAGGACCGTGGTCCTGGGCCCCTGCTGGGCCTCGGGAGGAGGCGAAAGAGAAGGCCATGCACCAACTGCTGACGACTTCCCCTTTATTATTGCTCTGCCCTATGGCCGGAGCCCTGAGGCCCTCAGAATGCGGCCCTCCGAGAACGGCAAGGCTACAAGGCTCTAGTCATGGAATGTCTGTGCTTTTCAAAACCCAAGCTCCAAACTCGGTCTGATGATGGGGTTTTTTTTAATACTAATTTGAGAATGTATTAACATAAAAAGCACCCCAAAACAAACTGACTTTAAAAATAATCCGTGTATATAAAACAGCTTCACTTGTTTTATAGTGAAGAGTGACCTGGGACAGAGTGACCCACTCACTCAGAAGGAGAAAGCAACCATGCAGGTCAAACCTCTTCCCCAGTTTAAATTGCCACCCCCACCCCTTTCCTGCCCCACAAGGGTCACACAAAAGCTGGGCTGACCCGACTTGGAAAAGGTCAGATGTGAGAACCAACAGCCACGGAGTCAGCCCTGGGCCAGCAGCCCATGGCCTCCGGGATCCTGCTGCCTTTTGGCCGAGTTTCTGCTCCCACCCAGAAGAGTGCCATCATTTGTATGCATATTAGTTTCCCAAAGTACTGACTCGCTCCAGGATAAAATTATCTCTTGAACTCTAGTAGAACCACAACACAAGTTTGTTTTTCTCTAAATCACTTGAACATGTGGAGGGAAAAAAACTGTGAAGAAGCGACATTCGTTCCTAAAGGGCAATTCCAGCCCAGCTGCACGCAGCCCCAGTGAGGAGACCCAATCATATTGCCCAGCGCGCAGCCGGGCTGCGGAGAACAGCAGCGGCAGGGCAAACGCAGACGGGGCTTTGTGAAGCGCATCGGCACGGACAAGGGCTCCTAACGCTGACACTGACGGAGAGGCGTCTGACACGCAAATGAGCTGGATGCTTTTACAGACGTCACTGCAATGTTTCAGAATTTCGATGACAAACATGCTCTCCCATGGCTTAAGTAACCCAAAGGCACATATTTATTAGGTGGATTAGTGATACACAGGGTCACAGACATGCATTTGCCCATACCCTTCAGATTCTATGAGAATCAAGCGCACAGGCCTGTCCCACTCTGGGGACATGGTTTCCAAGGCCGAACAAATGAGTTAGGTAAATTATAGAGTTGTGCTGGCATTAGCAAAGATGACCCAATGAGATACTTTAGTACAGAGGTTCCCTAGCCTATTTAAATTTTAGACCATTTTGAAGCTAAAGAAGTACAAGTCGAAGGGACATGAAGTTATGCAAATCAAAATGATACTGTGACGTAGCAAGGAAACAGGCTAACGCAAAGCCTGCCACATAGCACAGGGTCAACAGCTACTTGGTGCATGAATTAAGTTAAGACACATTGGAAGGACAGCACGACCCACAGGCCTCGTCCAGGAGAGGGAAGGCCTCCCCACGGATTCTGCCCGCCCTGCCAGGACCGGGCCCCGGGCCCCTGCTGGCCTTGGGAGGAGGCAGAAGAGGAGTCCCCCTGAGGCCCAGCAGGGAGGGTTAAATGAGGTACACCTGCACAGTACAAGATTCTGTATACATACATATATACTAAAACTGCAATATAATGCTAATGTCAAATGTGTCTTAATAAAAAAGACTTTAGACAGATACATAAAGTTTCATACCTTTCCATAAATTTTTGAAAAATGTTGCCTCGAAGACTCTCACAAATTTCTTCTATGTATGGCTGGAAGGGAAAGAAAAGAGAAACCACACCGCATAAACAGAAAGGTATTAAGTTAAAAACTAACGGCTGAGACTCCTCTGAGGCGCGGTTCCGAGTTCGCATCCCTCCCACAGCACCTTGTACGCACCCTCCTCAGCGCCCATCCGATTTTCACTAGCGGATCTGTCATTGTGACTATTTACTTATAATTATCTATACTACTCTATGGCACATTCTGTGAAGGCAAGGACAGGTCTGTCCTCTTTGCCACCATAACCCTACTGCCTAGCATGGCTCCCTGCGAGCTGCAGACACATCTGAAATGACCAGGGTCAGCTCAGCAGGGGCATGGCCTGTGCAGGTCCACAGGACTCCCATTCAGAAGTACACGATGCTTGGTTTAGTGACTTGCTGTCCCCATCATAAAATTCTTAGTAATTTCTAAACAAGGGGTCCTTTTTATTTTGTACTGGGCCCTGTGAGTCATGTGGCATATTGTGTAAATAACCATTAATTATATAACTATGATCATTATAAATTATAAGCATTATTATCGAGTTTTTTAAAGATTTTTATTTATTTATTTTTAAGGAGAGGAAATGAGGGAGAAAGAGAGGAAGAGAAACATTAATGTGTGGTTGCCACTTGAGCACCCCCTACTGGAGACCTGGCCCGCAACCCAGGCATGTGCCCTGACTGGGAATGGAACTGGTGACCCTTTGGTTCGTAGTCCAGTGCCCAATCCACTGAGCCACACCAGCCAGGGCTATTATTGAGTTTTAAAGACTCAAAGCTAAGGAACCCATGGAGTAAGATTTTTTAATTAGCTATTTTTCTTATTGATTTTCCACCTCGTGGAGTCACGAGCTAAAGGTAACTACAGGGCATGGGGGAGGGAAGAGGGGAAGCTCATCCGCATCCTCATTTTGCATGCAGGCGTGGGCAGACATGTTCCTATGGGCTGTGAGCAAGTTCACGGGCAAACCGGGATCAAGGCAAGGGCTCCTGGCTGCCTTGGGCTGCGCTCTCCCCTGGTGGAGAACAGTCTACTTCGATTTCGTGCCACTTCACATACCACCATGCAAACAGCCTGGCTTCTATCTTCCATGTGAGGAACTTTAAATCATGAGCTATACAACTATCAAATGCCAACCGTTCACAGTTCAGCACAGAGTCAATTTGATAGTTTGGGCAAATACCTTGATACCCTACATTCATTGAAAGATGCAAATTTACTGTTTTTCTGTCTTCCTGGATCGTTCTGAAAACTTGCAGACAACAAAGGAAGACCAGATCAGATACCGTCCAAGGCAAGTGACAAGACCAGGAAGTCTGCAGAAGCCACAGGAACCAGACGCAGGCAGCGCAAGACAGCCGCAGCTCTCTGGGAGCCCCACCCCCTGCGGCAGGACGGAGACTCGGGGCTAAGCCAGCTCTGCCACCTTGAGGGGCCATCACCATGCTGGGCAGGGCACTGGGACTGGTCACTGAAACCGACTGGGATCTGTCCCCTCCTGGCAAAAGGGAAAGCTGAACCATCTCTGAAGCTCTTTCCGCTCTGAAATCGTATGCTTCTATGATGATGTATAGTATTGATCGCGGCTAAGTCCTCCAGATGCAAAAGGCTGAGGCCGCAAGCCTCAGGAGGTTCAGAAGATACCAAAAGAGCAAACAGTCAAGAGTCCAAAGGTCTGTGAGTATATCACAGATTTCCTATTTATAAAAACAATGACTCCTTTTTCATATTTTACCGAACATCCCACACTTTCTGCTAATAAAATAAAAGACAAAGTTTACTAGAAATTGTTAAGATTAGATAACATACACCACATTGTCACTTTCCAACAGAAAGAAGCACACAACACGCCAGGCGAGCAGTGCAAAGCCAGAGTTCTGCGCGGGCTCAGGAGCTGCGTCACCGCCTTCACTCTGCACAGTGGGTCAGTG
>PVJI01017601.1:0-35270 GCA_004026765.1 Micronycteris hirsuta | reverse complement strand
TCTCTCCAGCCCCTTCTTGCTTGGAAGGTCTCCTTTGAGAAATCCGCTGACAGTCTTATGGGGATTCCTTTGTAGGTAACTGTCTCTTTTTCTCTTGCTGCTTGTAAGATTCTTTCCTTTTTCTTGACCTTGGGTAATGTAATTATGATGTGCCTTGGTGTGTTCCTCTTTGGGTCCCGCTTCTTTGGGGTTCTCTGAGCTTCTTGGATTTCCAGGAAGCCTATTTCCTTTGCCAGATCTGGGAAGTTTTCCTTCATTATCTGTTCAAAAATACGTTCAATTTCTTGGTTTTCCTCTTGTCCTTCTGGCAGCCCTATGATCCGGATGTTGGGTCGTTTACAAATGTCTCTGAGGTTCCTGAGTCCCTCCTCATTTTTTTGAATTCTTGTTTCTTCCTTCTGGTCCATCCCATTGGTTTGAGATCCAACCTCCTTTTTTTTCCTGTTGATTCCCTGTAAATCTTCCTCCATTATCCTTATTGTATTCTTCATCTGTTCAACTATTTGTGCCCACCTATTCTTCAGTTTTTTTAGCATTTTGATTACGAGCATTTTAAACTGCGCACCTGATAGGTTGACTATGTCGTCATCCGTTAGTTGTAATTTGTTCTGATCTTTCATTTTGGCCATTTTCATTCTTTTTATCTCGGTGCACTTGTCAGCTGGCAGGTGCCGGCAACCTGGGTCACTTTTTGGATGACGTTGCCTCTGGGGGCGGGGCCTGGGAGGAAGCAATGGCGGCCTCCGATCACCGCGGGCTTCCGTCACTCCTCGGCTCCCCAGTTCCCCACCGCCTTTTCTACCAGACTGGGTTCTGCTGGCTCAGCCCTGGCCTCTCTCCGGCAGCGTCGCCAGCTTGCGGGATTCACCTGTTGTTGGGGTCGCGCCCTGTTCAGGCACTGGCGGCGTGAGTCCCTCCGTGAGAGCTGCCTCTCCCTCCGCTCCTCCACCCGGTTCTGCCCCGCTTACAGGCCTGGATGTTCGTCTTCTCCTTCCTCCTGGGTGTCGGACTTCCCTTCAGTTCAATTCTGTCCGTTCTGGTTGTTTAATTTTTCGCTACTGCGTTCATCGTTTAGACACTCTGGATGTGCGGGCGGCGAGTGCGTCCACCTACGCCGCCATCTTGGCGGAAGTCCTGTAAAGTGCATTTTTAATAAAATTGAGTAAAATACTATAATGATTATTCTACTCAGTTGGCTGTCCCCATTCACACAAAAGTGAATATTTTATGAAACTAGATTATATACATACTACTTACATGGTCTCAAAGCATATCCCTATGAATTATTTATCATAAAAGGAGAATATAGTTACTTTACATTGGAAAAATGGGTAGATATCACTTTAAGTAGATATGCTTATACTCATGTTTTCGTTTGTAGTTGATACATATTGTAGAGTATCCTTATTATATGGTGAAGAAGAGAAACTGTGATAAAGCAAATGGAACTAAATGGAAACAATTAGTTAATCTGGGTGAAGATGGTTTTTGTATTCTTAAAACTGATATCATAATAACATTTCAAAACATTTTTATAGCCACCTCAGAAATAAGGAATAAATTTAGCAAAAGCTGTGTAAACCACTAACAATGATAAAACTTGACAAAATATGGAAAGCTTCTGTTTTAAAACAGAAGGGAAAAACTGCAAACCTCATAAACTCATAAATTTCATGAATGCCTTCTTTTGGCCTGGTGAGAGTTTTCAGTTACAGCAGAGAGAGCTGAGTTCGAGCGAGGGTGTGGTTTTCTCAGAGCTGAGGAGGCAGGGATCACAATTTATGGCAGCCAAAACGGCTGGGATCTGCAGGGCGGGGAATTTGCGGAGAGAGATACCAGTAGTCCACGTGGGGATCTCGCTTGAGTCTGTAGACTGGGTTGTTTGTGTGCTGAGCAAGATTTGTCACATGGCACCTGCTCCAAGCTTAGAGTGCAACAGAGATACTAAATAGAGGTCCAGCATTACTGGAGGCACTGGACTCCTGACCTGCCAGAATAGAAAATTCCGAATACCTCATTAACTCAGCACTTACTAGAGCAACCGGAAAGGCCGGGTGTACTGTAGGAATAAGGACCACACCCTGAAAGAGTTTCTACTTTTTGCCCATCATAACAAAAGCTATAGTCAAGTCCTATAGGCTCCTCTGGGAAGAAAGTTGGTAATTGAGTTCTGCCAAGTTAGAGGAGCTGGGCCAGCACCTCTTACTTTACACAGAGCTACATCAACTAAGGGTAAGTGCAAGCCTGAACAATTTAATCACCCAGCGATTGACTCGCCTGCTAAAACAAGAGTGGATGTTCTTTGAACGGAATATTACACCTTAACCGTTGTTACATTATAATATTAAATTCAAAAGTAAAGAATAGTAAAACAGGATGTGTCGTTAAAAAGAAATGGCCCAGATTTTGGATTTCACATGCAGAGACTTTAATGTGGATATTATGAAAATGTTCAAAGAACTCAAGAAAATTATCTTAAAGGAAATAGAGGAAAGCATGGTCTTAATTAAGGAATATTTGCAGTGAAATGGAAATCATAACAACTTAGCATATGGAAGTTCTCAAACTGAAAATTTCTATAACTGAATTGAAATATTTAATGTCAGGGCTTGAAGTATGTTGCAAATAACAAAAGAATCAGTGACTTTGAAGGCAGATCTATAGAAATTATTTTCTTAAGAATGTAGGAAGAAAAGACTGTATTAAAAATGAACAGAATCTCAGGTACTGTTGGGTAAATACCAGTCTGTCCAGAACAACTGTAATTGGAATCCCAAAAGGATAAGGGAGTAAGGTTGTAGCTGACAAAATATTTGACAAAATAATGGCTAAGAAATTCCAAATTGAATGAAGAATATCAACATCATTCAGGAAGTTCAGCAGACCCAACCAGGGTAAATATTAAAGGGAAAGATACCTTGGCACATCCTGATCAAATTGAGGAAAGCCAAAGATAAAGGGAAAATCATAAAATTAACTGGGGAGAGGGGGTAGAGAGCATTACATATTGGAAAACAAAGATGAGCGCTTTTGCTGGCTTTGCCGGAAAGCAGAAGTCAACAGAAGGGTGTATTTTAAAGTGTTGAAATAAAAAAAACATATAAACTCAAAATGTTTTATTTATCAGATACTCTTCCAAAAATAGAGCAAAACACATTTTTAGGTGATGTGAATCCCGAGAGAGTTTGGGGCCAGCTGACCTACCCTACAAGAAATGGTATAGGTTGTCCTGAATTCAGGCCAAAGGAAAATGATACCGCATGGAAACTCAGATCCACAAAAAGAAAACTGATAACTGAAACAAACAAACACAAAAGAACAGTGTAGGATGGGTTTCTTAATGTTCACAGAAGTAAGAGACATGATGGTAACGGCACAAGTGACCATCATGTGGTCCCTTTTGCTGTGTTTCATGGGGAAGTGAAAGCACATGGGTTGGTGCTGTTGTAACGTCACTCACATGAATCACCTGGAAGGTGTGAAACGGGAGTGAACTGTTGGAAGGGTGAGGCAGTTAATGAAAATGAACAGGTACAATATTTACTAAATAGTAACTCTCAATATAGTAATACAAAAAGATGCATTTTGTTACTCTTAGATCACTCAGAAAAAATTTAATGAAAGGAGATACAGTTCCGAAGACATTAGAAAAAATAAAATTGAATATTAAAAATTGCTTGATTAGCACAAAATCAGGAAAGGTATAAAAGAAAGGTAAAACAAACAGAAAACAAAGAGTAAAATAATAAGAAAAATAACTGAATATTTTGAGGTAAAGCCTATTATAAGAAAAAAAGAGTGATATTACACAATAATAGATGGAGTGATTTACTAGGAATGATCATAAATATGTATGCTTCTAATAACATAGCATCAAAATTCATGAAGCAAAAATTGGCAGAATTAAATGGAGAAACAGATAACTTCTCAATCATAATGAGACTTTAAGCACTCCTTTTTCAGTAAATTCTAGAAAAACTGACCAAAAATATTAGTAAATATTTTGAAAATCAAGACAGTTCTATCAGCCAACTTAGAATTGACATTTGCAGAACATTTCACACAGTAGCTGCGTTATATGCTTTCTTTTCAAACACCCATGGAGTATTTGCCAAGGTAGACCATGTAGGGACATTAAACAAATCTCAGTAATTTTTAAAAGATTCAGATTTTACATTGTATGTTTTCTGCTTTCCTGTCTAAAACAATTTAATTGTACATTAATAGAACATATCTTTGAAAATTATGCAACATGCTTTTAAGTTATCTGTGGGAAAAAGAACAATGATTTTTAACTGAATGAAAATGAAAACATTGAAAAAGAAAACTAATTCTTAAATTACCAATATCAGAAATCAAAGAAGGAAATTCACCACAGAAACTGAGAGACTCCTGTTATACATTATGTATGTAAAAATTGTCAAAGTATTTGTATATCAAATATTACAACTCATTAAAAGGAGAGTTTATTATGACCAAGGGGTGCAAGCTTGGTTCACCGAAAAAAAATGTAGTTAACCATATTACCAGGAAAAAGAGATGGATCATATCTAAATAGATGTAAAATAAAAAGCATTTGATAGAATTTTGCTTTGTGACAAATAAATTAAATCTGTTAGCAACTAGAAATTGAACAACTTCTTCAACCTAATAAAAGACATCTGTGGAAAATCCGGAGCTATCCTCATGGTTAATGGTAAAGTATTGAGTGCTCTGTTATTTATGATTGGAAACCAGTCAAGGATTATCTCTTCCTATCTCTTCAGCATTATAATGAACGTCCTCACCTGTGTGATAAGAAAAGAAAAAGTAAACCATTTTTTTAGTGACCTGATCGTCTATGTGAATGCATAAGGAATTTGCAATAAACTTTTTCGAAGTAACTAGTGTATTTAACAAGGTCACAGGATAGTCAGTATACCAGAATGAGTTCTGTTTTTCTATGTAGTAATGATATATATTGGAAAACAAAATAAAAAATAGTACTATTTACAATAGCATCAAAAAGATTAAAATCCTTAGGGATACATTTCACTAAACATACTGTTTTCTGCACTGACAAGATATTGCTAAGAGAAATTAAAGTTGTAAATGAGGTATTTACCACGTTCATAGACTGGAAGACTCAATATTGCCAAGATTTTATTCCCTCAAATGATCTATAGATTCCTAAGAGACATATGATACACATTCCCAATCAAATTCCCAGTGGGTTTTATTATAGCAATTGACAACAGCTACAAAAATTCATATGTCATACAGAGAACCTAGAATAGACAAAATCAATTCGGAAAAGAACAAACTTGGAGGACTTAGACTATTGATTTGGGATCAAGGCAATAAGATTTGGCTTAAAGATATGTGTACAAATAAACTTTTTCTGGAAAGTTTAGAAATAGACTCACAAAGATACCAGCAAATGATTTGCCATAAAGACTTCAAGGCTAGTGAATGGGAAAAGGAACTTCTTTGTATCAGATGGCATTGCAAAACTTGGATATCCTGTGGACTAAAATGAATCTCAACTCCTGTGTCACACCACACAGAATAATTAATTAGGGATGGAGTGTAGACCTAAATATACAAAAATAAAATATAAAACTTCCCAAATAAACCATAACCGTAAAGGGGGTATAAAATGGTACAAATTTCCATTTCTTATAAAGTTATATATACATTTCCACTATAATTTTTTAGATATTTAATCAAAATGAAAAGACTCATATAAGACTATTCATTATATACTTTATTAGTTTTCACACGTGGCTATAACCAATATCTACAGCCCTGATGGCTTAAAACAACAGAAGTTTATTCTCTTACATTTCTGGAGACCAAAAGCTCCAAATCAGTGTTTTGGCAGGGTCGATTCCTTCTGGAGGCTCTTGAGGAAGAATCTGTTCCTTGCCTCTCCTAGTTCCTGGTAGCTGCTTTCAGTTCTTGGCATTTCTTGGCTTGGAACATTGTTTCAGTCTACCTTGTCCTTCACATCGCTGCCTTCTGTTTGTTCCTCTCTCTACTGTTTCTATTAAAGTGACACCAGTCACGGGACTCAGGGCTAACCCTAAATCTAGCACGATCTCATGTGGAGATCCTTAACTTCACTGCATCTGCAAACACCCGTCTTCTAATAAGTTCACATTAACAGGTACCTGGGGTTAGGACTTAAAATATCATTTTTTTGAGTCCTTATTCAACCTAATCCTCTACATAGCCTCAAAATGAAAAAGAAAACATCCCAAAAAACTATTAACAGAAAACAAATTTTGATGTGCTCTTGCAATAAAATATTATTGCTCACTAATAAATAGGAACGAAGTACTCAATTACACCAGGTGTGTATGAATCTCAAAGTAATTTTGTTGCATGAAGGAAGCCAGACACAAACAGTGTTTCCTGTAGGTTTCATTAATACAAATTTTAAGAACAGGCAAAACTAAGTTATGATGATAAAAGTAAAAACATTGGTTTTCTCTGGGAGGGCGGGGACTGTCTGGAAGCAGACATGAATGAATTTAAAACACCAGAATAGTTCTGAGTTTTATGCCAGCTTTTAAATTCATCAAATATGAAACTTATGTGTTCAGAGTACTTGCTAAGATTGCCAAGTTAAATAAGTCTCTTGCTCTCGAGCTTTACTACCTGAGTATCCATAGAATTCATCTGGACCTCCTGTGAAATCCTTAGTGGTCCAGAATTGATAAGCATTTGTAAACAATGACAGAGCTATTTATGATATTTATAGCTGAGTGTCCATTTCTTGGCTAGCTAAAGGAATATACATTTTTATCCTCTTAATATATTTTTTTGTATTATTCTTGGCTTTACCTTGCTCCTATGAAAACTTGTAAAAAACATACCATATGTACTTTACTGTTGTATAGTTTTTAAAAATAATTTTAGCTTAGGAGTTTTAATAGCATAAGGCCACATTTCTTTTAAAAACATATTTTTTGATATTCTGAGCAGTACCCAGGCATAAGGCACTTGAATAGCTGTGTTTTTGATGCCTCTCTTGAAGTAAAATGAACATTGCTTTTTTCTGAGAATTCTGGAAATCATGAAAATATTGGCCAGCTAACGATAATGGTTAGATATTTCTCACCTAGTTTAATTAGAAAAGTGAAGTTCAAAACTTTTTCCTAAGTGTCTGAATTCTATTATTAGATCCTGCTTCTCAGATGTCACTTTCCTTCCTCAACCCTTTGTCATTTTCTTCAGTCCTGTCTTTCACAAAGATGCATTTGTTTTCTCACCCTCCCCTTGCTTACCATATCTGTCCCACAAAAGCGGAAGAATTAGCTAATATGGAAATATGAGTGGAGAGTACAGTGTGGGTCTGGAAAACATATTTAAAATTCAGCAGAACAGGAGGTAGATGGATATACCCAAGAGAAAGGAAAGGAATATGAAGTAGTAGTCGGCAGAGCACACGGCAGGGTCCTCCATGATGTTTCATCTCATAACTGCTGTGGGGGAATTAAAGTCCGTTCTTATCAGAAAACATAGCAGAAGTAGTTTGCGTATCAGATGGCTTTTAAGCTGTGCTTGTTAATTTCTACGTTGTGATACTCTTAGTGGAACTATACAATTGATTGGCAGTACGGGACCTTGAAGCAGTCATTTAACCTTCCTGAAATACTATTTCATTATTCCTTATAATTATGTATTTAAAAGTGTATAAAGTAAGGTTTAGTCAGTCAGTTAAGACTGAAGCAAGTAGCTTTTTAAGCAGTTGGTTGCTTGTAGTGGTTGAAAGTTAAATGAACAGTTACGTATATACGACTTCATGTATGGCTTTAGGGAAGAGTAACGGACAGATGGAGCATGCACTAAACTTTCTTTTGAGGTGAGCCTAAATAAGCCTGCAGATAGGAAGGGGCAGAAGCCCAACAAGTTTTGAATAAGTTGACTCCTGAAAATTTCTTCCTTATAAAAGAAACTGCATAAAGTGAACCATATTACAGCATTAAACATAATTGGTATAAAAATACCAAATTGGTTCCTTTTTTTCCTTCATAGAATAATGGATAAAATTAAAATTAGATCTGGAGTTATCACGTCTCCTTGGGGACTTTTTTGTAGTTTCTACCTTTGAAGACAGAAGGAGAGAGTTAGGAGGAATGTGCTGCAAGGGCAGTAACCACTGCCTCTGCAGCCTCTGGTGGCACTGAGTGGGGCACCCAGTGGGCGCCCAGTCCAGACGTGTTGCTTCATTGGTTCTCTAAAGGTCTTTTCATCTTACGTTGCCTCTGTTCCAACTACACATGTTGCCAACAAGCAAAATTTTAGAATAAAAATTACCCTTCGAGTTCTGAATTTGCTTGTTTAATTTTCACTAGTCACCGCTTTTAAGGTTATTTCATCCTGGCATGAGTCATCTATGGTGTTAGTAGGAGATTACAGGAGTACTGCTCCCTGCCTTCAAGAAATAGTAGTGAAATCAAATATTCTTTACTTTTTTATACCTTTAGATTTCAGATTATAACTCATTTTTGGCAGATTTTGGTGCTTTGGGTTTACATTGCTAAGATCATTTAACAAATGTAAAGGATACCTCTGTAAAAAATGAAATTATAACTTCCTCTAATGTTCTAATTATTAACTACCTTAAAGATACTTTTATGATAACCCCTTCTCTTTTTTTTGATGACTTTGTATCACCATTGAGAGTATTATTTGTGCACTGTAGCTTTATTTTTGTATTCACCTTATCTGTTAACAGCCAAGCCAGAGTTCTAGATTTCTTAGCAAGCAAACAAAATGCAAATCCCCAGTGTCGATAGATCATATGAAGTAATAAGGAAACATTCTTCAAGCTTTAAAATAAAATATTTTCCCATTGTTTTATATCTGTTTTCTTTGATTCTATCTGAAGGAACAAACTTTGATTTGATTAATAAGAAAAAGAGCCATGCTGTTATTATCATAGGTCTCTTAAGATTTAGATTTTAGAACATTAGCTTTTATTGAGGTTTTTGTGTGTGTGTGTGTGTGTTTTTTTTTTTTTTTTTTTAAATGGGTCAACCATTTGGCCCAAGGGGTCAGGGCGGGCTCAATGGTGGACTAAAGACAGTGACTACATCCAGGTGACCTCTCATGTCCCTTTCCAGCTCAATCATTTCATTCACTAAAATACATTGATCTCATATCAATCAAAATACTGACTCTTCTAAACTTGGAAGAAAGAGCAATATGAAAAGGACATCTAATTTACAAAGCTGCGGTCAAAGACCTGTTGTTTGGTTGGCTTTCCTGACTTTGCTTTATCAGGGTTTCTCACGAACACAGAGCACTTTGTTCTGCATTGCATCATAGGCTCACTCTATCTTTTCAAGCTACCTGTCCCTAGTGCCAGGTAGACTCATTACTCATACAAATCTAGGTTATATTTTTTCCTAGGAAAATTAATTACTTTATACTGGCTGCATATGGTTAGCTTGTCATCAGGAAACCTTTAACATATTTTGGGGCGGTATCGTATAGCCATTTAAGCAGTCTTTTTTTTTCTCTTTCTGTACAAATTAGTTTAGTAATATACAATATGTTAAAATTAATATATTTTGTAATATTAATGATTTCATGGAATACTGGAAAATTCCTTCTTATGTTTATTGCAAAGTGCTGAATACCTAACTTCATAATCATGAATAAGGGCACAGACTGAAAACAGATTCTAGGGGCTCATTATAAACCTTTGGAAGGCCATAATATATGTATTCAAGTGATTGTTCTTTTGTACATCTTATTATTCTAAAGGATATATTAAATGTAATAGAGTATTATGTAGAATCCTTCCAATATAATATGAATATGTAAGGCTTCTCTGGAAAAAGTCCAGCTATTGTTAATATAACGAGAACGATTTGTGCAACATTGATGTAATCTGGCAGCCAAGGAGAGTGGACGGGAGTGCGCATGTGTGAACAATGACAGCTTCACTGTACTAGTCAGTGGGGGGGTAGGTGCTGTTGAGTCAGCATGTGTACTGTGGCCATCACATTGAAAATGAGCGAGTAGAGCAACAAATCTGCATCAAATTTTGCATTAAGCTTGAACATTCCTCTATGGAAACATTGGGATGATTCAGAAGGCTTTCAGGGGTGATGCAATGAGTGCAGTGCAAATAAAAGTGTGGCACAAATGCTTCAAAGATGGTCGAGGATCTGTTGAAAGTGACCCACATTCTGGAAGGCCTGCAACAAGCAGAACTCCTGAGAATGCTGAATGTGTACAGGCTGCAATCACAAAGATCAGCGAAAGATAGTGTGAGAACTAGAAGTTGATCTGGGGATTCCAAAATCTACTGTGACTGAAATTTTGATGAAGGATCTTGGCATGAAACATGTGGCAAAATTCGTGTCATGGTAAAATTCACTCTGTGGCTTCTGCTACCAGAGCAGAAGGAACATTGTGCTGCAGTTGCCAATGAACCAGATTTCCCCAAGGAGGTCAGAGCCAGAGATGAATCAAGGGTGCCTACTTTGAAGAGGACTGAGTGTCATTGTCCTATGTACAATGTTTTTTGTATCTTGTATCTTCCTTAATAAATGCCTCTACTTTTCATATCTCATGACTGGATACTTTCTGGACAGACCTCGTATACCATTTGCAATGTTTAAGTAAGTGTAAAAATCTCAAGGAAGTTCATTGGGAGCGTTTTTAGACACATGAAATGACTTTATAGAAGTAATTGCTGCTTAAATCTACTTTGTGTTCTAGACATTCAATAGCCAAACATTATTCTAATAGGACCTCACTTTTTGTTTCTAGAATTCTGTATTACTTACATTTATTCTATAAAATCATTATTAGTTTATTTCTTTTTACTTTAAGAAATGTCTTTTTTGAGCTTATAGTTTTTTACTTTCTCCTAGGAGTAAAACATTTTCTCTAGACAAGAATTTGAAGACATTCCTTGAAGGCAAGGAATTTTAAGGCATTCCTTAAAGTACTTTGTAGAGGGAACTTCTTATTAACTATATTTGTTGAGCTCTTAGAATCTTGTCTGTGTACACATAAACAAACATTTCACATGTCAAGTGCCTGGGGAGAGTACTGATGTAAATTAGATATTTCTATTATTTGCTAAGAAACTTTTCAGTCAAGTCATTGTAAGATTTTGGTCCATCTGAAGATATATTCTCAGAGGTATGTCCTGAGGTTAACTCTTTATTGCTCAGTTCTTTTTAGGTGAGTGTGCTGGGTTATATTGTTACGTTGTTAAAATAATGTCTGCATTATCCTATTGGATCTAATAAGTTTAGGCTTCTGTATGGCATATTTTGTTCTAAATAACAGTCACCTATTACTATCAGATCGCTTTCTATGTCCTTGACAGACATCCTGTGCACCTCCTGAGCCTTGCTGTTTAGCCTTTCCGTTTGGGTCTGTGACTGGCGGAAGTGGTTCCTATTTTAACCCTGTCATGTTGTCATTATTTTTTTCCTGGCCTTGCCTGAAACTTCTTTTGATGTTTATAATCATTGTTGAAGTTCAAGAGGTATACTATTACTGTCCCATCAATCTGTTTTAGTCTCAAATTCCTAATACATTTGGTCAAGGAATTCATATCTAGCTTAAATGCCTAGGTCTCCAGCCTTCAGGTAAGGGACTCTTCCTTTACTTGTGTTGTTAGAGCATGGGGAGTAAGTTTAAGGCCAGAACTTGCTAACCCTCTAGCCCTTTTGTGTATATTTTTGACGCTTTCAACCCCCTGCCTTCCCAACAGGGCAACCTCGAGTCCCAGACAGACCTGTTGTTTGCACTGCTCGTGTCTCCCGTTGCGCCCGTGCTTCCTAAGTCTAACTCTGCTAATTTAGTGTCAGGAGTCACTCTGCTTTCCTGCGCTGCTGAAGAAAGTCCCTTCGGTACAAATTGGGACCTATTTACTCTCCCTCTATCTAACATGTATTGTTAGGCAGCAGCGCTTCTGAGGACAGCAATAGCTACTTGAAGAAAACAAGCCTTCTTTTACACCTTTCTCAGTATGTCTTAAACGTGACCCGGCGTGTGTCAGTTTTGAACAAAATTAATGATATGAATGCTTTGTAATTTGTTGCCTCTGTGTCCTCTTTTTAAAATTTAGTTGTAAAAATATGTACAGTACTTTATTGCTTAATTAAACTTTATCATGTAATTAAAGCTTTCATTTCATTAAGCATCTAAGTTGTTTTTTGGTTTTTTTTTGAGGGATGGCTCTGGATTCCTCACAAAAATAACCAGGGTTTTTCTTTCTTCCTGCTATCAGTTTTAGGGGACATACTGCTTCTTCGGTACTGTCATACCAATAAATCATCCCAGATTACTTGCAGGCTTACAGTACTAAAGTATACCATGCATTTTAAAGGAAATCTGCTATTTTCTTTTCAATCAGATGAGCAATGTGAAGAGACTGCGGCCACGGCTCAGTGCTATTCTCTTTAAGCTTCAGTTTGAAGAGCAGGTGAATAACATCAAACCTGACATCATGGCTGTCAGCGCCGCCTGCGAAGAGATAAAGAAGAGCAAAAGCTTTAGCAAGTTGCTGGAACTTGTGTTGCTGATGGGAAACTACATGAATGCTGGCTCCCGGAATGCTCAGACCTTCGGATTTAACCTTAGCTCCCTCTGTAAAGTGAGTTTGCTTTTGTCTTTTTCGAAACACGTATTTGCCTGCACACTTACTCGTAGAATGCCAACCCTGATTACATTATTTAATTGTTTTTTCATATTGATATATTCATTATCAAGAACCTGAACTGAACCATGAACCCAAACCCAGAGTGAACTGAGCTAATTTTCTTAAGCTCTGACCTAAATGCACACATTAATAGTCTATGATCTGCAAATCCATTTGAAGGCATTTGCTTAATAACAAAATCATGTCATAAACCTATGCTTTCTCAAACTGATGAAATGGGACATCAAAATATTGTCATTCAATTTAGACACCTGCATCTATGATGGTATATATTGACAATTGCTTAGGATTGCCACTAAAATTTTTACCTTTAACTATTTAAATATTTCTTTGTATTTAATTTTTGCAAGCAGACTAAAGGGAGGGAAAAGTAAGATTGCTTTATATAAAGGGGAAGTTATGATTATATAAAGGAATAACAGATTTTGAAAATGTTTTTATCTAAATATAATTTTAGAGGATATGAAAATTGTGTAAGTTCACAGATTTTTGTTTCTGCTGTGTTCTTCCATAGGTTAACATTTTCTACAGCAAATATATTCAGTGTTTTATATAAGAGAGCTCTTTTCTAAATAATGGGTCAGAGTAATAGTGCTTTATTGATTTCCTTATAACAAATTCTTCTCAGTTACACATCTCAAGGAAAGCTTTCTCTTGTTCTTGACCTGGTAACATGTACTCTCCCTGACTAAGGAATTTGATTATTGCTGTTGCCAGTTAGGAAGGGAAGGTGAGAAACAAGTTCAGCTTTAGCTATGGGTTTGCTGAATAGTTAATCTCTTGGTATTTTCATGACTTTTCTTACATTAGTTCCCAAACCTAAGCCTCCTATTGATATCAAAACTTTGAGAGCTTTTCTCCTCTCTTGTCTCCATCTTTTCATTTTCCTCTTTTTTCCTTGGCTGTCTATATTCTGTTAAGGATATAATATAATTCATAACTCATTTATTCATAACTCATTTAATTCATAACTCATTTATTGAAGACTTTGTGCATTTATGGAGTGCTTACTCATTACTGTTGTGCCAAATGGTTCACCTGATCATTTCATTTAATATGATTAATATTTACCTAGCATGTGTGAAATGTACATTTTTCATATTTAAACCATTAATCATGATTAAATTTGTGTTTTAAGGGAGCTTATATACAAAAAGTTACAGCAGCAGAGTTAAGAGAGCTTAACTCTGCTAAGGGAGGACAGTTAAGTATTCAGAGAGAAACAGAAATTTGCGCTGGATATGGAAGAGAGAGTGGGTGTTCCCTGAGAGGAGAAGGCATTCCAAGCAAGAATCAACAGTTTGTATGAAAGGTATATCATGGTGTGTGTCAGTACACTGAGTGATCCAATACAGTTAGAACCTAGAGAGGAGAGGAGCGGAGAAAACGGAAATGAGATAGTAAATGGGCCTAGATTGCAAAATGCCTCAAATGTCATTTGTCATGGTCAAGGTTTTATGGAGACATGTTATCTGTATAAGGCAAGTGATGTTTTCATATATCTTGTAGGAAAATAATTCTAATAGCAGTATGGAAAAAAGTAAGCTACATTGTCACCATTAGCCAATGTTTTTATTTAAATTTAATCAAAATTTAAACTTAATTAAAAATTTAGTTCCTCAGTCACACTTGCCATGTTTCAAGTGAATCAGTGTCCTACATGCTGGCAACATAAACATAACCCATTTCTGTCATTGCAGAACGTTCTATGGGCAGCACTGGTTAGAGGGCTACAGTGGGAGAGACTGTCATTGGCTGACGGTAGCACGTGACCTAGGAGAGTGACAGAGGAAATGTAACCGAGAAGATAGATAGGGAAGACAATGGAACGTTAAGGAAAAAGGGGAAGGGTCAAAGATAATTCCATGCTATTGACATGTTTGAAGTGCTTGCTCAAAAATGAAGTTCAGGTGGCTGATAGTGTTTTCTTCCCCCTGTTTACCTCAGTGTCTTGAAGAGCATCTGACTGATGTGCCTTATTTAATTACGTAGAAAATATTTCAGGGTCCATTACATAATAATCACTGTGCTTTGGGATGATGGTGGTCTGACCTAAGGTAGTAATAGAGAGGTTCGAGGTAGAATGGGGCAGGGGGTGGAGGGAAGTGCACACATTTAAGAAACATGTGGGGAACTGTCGGGGTGGTGATTATGAACTTGGAAGCTGAGGGACAAAGAGGGAAACTAGACTGCCAGGATCAGGCTTTCCCTGAGAAGGGAAGCAGAGGAAGAAAAACAGAATGCAGAGCAAGTGGTGGAGAAGTTAAGTGCACACCTAGAAATTTCCTGGTGTCTGTTTCCTGGTGCTAGGTGTCTGTTTCTCTTAAGATATTGCATCTCAGAACTATGGCCAGCTCACAGTGTTGACTGCATGTCCTCCTTCAAAAGAGTGCTGTTGAGAAGAGATTAGGTCAGATTAATGAGGTGGAATAGCCTGACGGTGCCTGGTATATGGTAAGTAATCAATAAATAGCTCTTGAATGACAGTGCATTAGAAACAATGCTGTATCTCTTAGTTATCATGTAGTTGAAAATAGACATCTTCTCATTGAGATACAGTCATTGATGCATAGTAATTTTAAAATCTTTTACAAATGAAATGCATGCTGTTATTATTTTACTATAGTCAATCTGCAAACCGGCTAATCTGTCTCCAGATAATAAAGTTGACTGTATTTTCAGGCAGTGAGACTAGATATTTTAATCATCCCTCTTAGGAGACTTCTGTTGTGTAAAAAACAAAATAAATAGTAGAACTTCTCATTTTTTTATTAGCCTACGCATCAAGTTGAAAGCTCATATTGAACAAGATGATATCTCATCGTGTTTTCTCTCTTTTATTGTAAGTAGCGGTTTGATCTTTCACAATTGTGATTGAATTTTTGCACTGAGTATAAAGCATTTGGTTTGATCATAAGTCTCCACACAAGGAATTTCAAATTTACTTGAAAGTAGAAAGACAGTTACATTTTAACCTGTTAAAACATGCTAGGTAATCCTGTGACATCTAATATTCTATATGCCAATTTTTTACTTGTAAATATTCTTTGTACATTTATCTTAAGTGTGAACTGTGCATGAAAATTCATATTAAATTTATTAACTTTGCACAGTTTGGAATAATTACATGAATTTTCAATTGTATATACATTATATTTCAGGAGCTGTATTGTATTCTTGTATCTGTTTGTCACTGAGATGGCTAACTAAAATAACTGAGTTCAGAGAGAGAAGAGGGTGCATCTAATTTTTTTTGTCCTGAAGATTTAATATAATAAGTAAATATAAAAGTGAAATATGAGTTATAAGGTAAACATAAAATAGAATCTGTTATTAATATTTAAATAAAAATAAAACTAGATGCACAGATTTGAGCCTTCTAGTGGTAAAAATGAAGTGCAAACATGGTTATGAAGATTTTCATGAGCTAAAAATAGTGGTTTCTCTGATTAGCCAGAGCTGGACTTCATAAGAAATTTTGCATGTGTAGTATCATAAAGGAAAAATGTGATACAGAGCTGTATTCTTACAAATAATAAGTGGGAAAAATCCATTACAACTATCCCCTTAGCATGTTTTCCCTTTTCTCATCCCCTACAAATATGTATTCAGGGCCTGGTAGGGCTTGGCACTCCAAAAGAACCCCCGTGGTAAGATATAAGTATGGTCTTTAGTTACAGTAATGCTACTTCTAGTTTAAGTAAAATGGAATTAGTAACTTGCTTTCTGATAGCATGGCTTTTCAAATGGATTATCCTTCCCGAGACCTGTAATTTAGGACAATTGATGGACTACTTCATTCATAAAAGTCCTCCAAAGATATGACTAAACTTTAGATTAAAAATGTGATAATAGGTAGTTGGAGATTATATTTTATTTTTTAGGAGCTTTACTGATTAAATGGAAATATATATCCTTAGAAATTTAATCAACATATGGTAGGTTCTTGCCTAACGAAAATGCCTACCAATGTTGCCAGTGAAAATGGGGTCCTTCCACGGAGTCAAAAGAAAAGCATTTCAAGGACCTACCAATGGGAGGAGGAGGTACAGTGGTCAGATTTATTGGAGTAGAAATAAAAGGCTGCCCCCAGGTTCCCTGTGTCTCATCTCCATCTATCCCTCTGTGGAAGAAGACCAGCCTTGCTTTCACCAAGCCCAGAAGAAGGGCCAGGGTCCAGAAATTCTGTGCCATTGATTCAGTCCAAGTTGAGTCCAGTTCAGTCTCTGTCCCCATCCGGCCAGCTTAGCCTCTGTTTCTGGGGGTGCTCTGGCTGAGGATGTGCTGCTGTGCCCAGGCCTGTGTTTGGTCCTGCACAGCTGCCAGGGCCAGACAGCTGACAGCTTGCACTTAGAACCCGTGCTTGCGCTCCTATGGCTGCTCTGCTGGCAAGGCAGCTACGGAGAGGGAACAGAGAATGAAGAAAGGAATGAACCAGCAAATGAGTACATTACTGAGCAACAGAACTTTGTCAAGTTTAGATTACATTATTTCAGGCTTTCCAATGGACCAGTCTCCCAATTCTTTGTCTGCTTGTGCTGGACCCTCCCTCTAACCAATCCATTTCTTAGATCCTTGTGGGCTTGTACTGAGTCTTTCCCCAGACCTCTCTGTTCTTTTTCCCAGATTAAACACCTCCCTTTCCTGGTCGCCATCTTGGCTTCTACTGCACTTGTGCCCAGCAGACGAGTTTTCCCTGCTGTTTTCTCTCTCCCTGGGTAATCTGGGCTAATGACCAGTAACCAATTCATTCTTCCTGCCCACTTCCAGGATTAAGTCCAGAGTGTAGAGGATGCATCAGTCCCCTGGGGTGTGTAAAGCTGTAGCTTCCTGCCTAAGTAAGCTTACCCAGTTTTGCTTCTTTCTCCTTTATTAATATCTAGCTACCAACACTAACACCTAGAAAAAAAATTGTATGTGGTTAATGTTGAAGTTTGTGCTCTAAAAAATCTGTTTGTAAGGCCATCAACTTTTGGTCCTAAGTAGATCTAGCAGAAGAATGTATTGACCCAACCATCAAAGTTCAACACCATATTAAAATATATGAGATGGCTTTAACTTGTAAATATAAAACTGATGTTATCAATCCACATGCAGTAACTATATCATGGGTTCAGTAATATTCACTAATGATCTGAATAGCAAATCATCTCTGTGAATACAAATAAATACTGGAGCTGTAAAATATAGCTCTTTGTCAAGATAATTAAACTATTTTCATATGTTAGGACAGTAGATATAATTTTTGGAAGACTTTATCAACTGTAATAACTAATTTTATCAGAATTTGTGCTGTTGTTTGTGGGGGAAATTGCAGAAACAAATAGCCATTGATTCAAATAGCCAGATTTACCCACTGCATCACTTGGTAGCACACTCTCTGTTCTCTGCAGGGGTCCAGCCCCCACACTTCTCCGGTTTCCCCGAAGGATGGACAGTAAGGCGAATGAGACGACTCCAGACACTCTCTGGGGTGCAGGAGAAACGGCCAGGCCTCGGGGACCTGGCCGGGCCAGCCAGCCTCTAGGGCCAGACTGACTCCCTCCAAAAGGTTTTCTTTATTTTTAAAGGATTTTCTTTTTACAAGCAGTAGAAAAAACAGATGAATACTTGCAAATTATTAATGGCAGGAAAAGGCTGACTTACAAAACTAGTTACAGAGTACCTTAATTTTTCCTGGGCTTAAACAAATGGCTGGTACGATAAGGAGGTTTGCTGATCTATCTATTAGCCAGGAAACAGTATTAAACTACAAACTCTTAGGTCCTAGTTAATGGCTAAACATACAGTTTTAAGGTCTTAGATCTCTCTGAGTTAAAGATGTATGCAGAGGTTGCTCTTTGTCCTTTTGAGACTTAAAGAAAACATCAGGTAGGCAAAGGCATTCTTAACCATTAACTACATTCGTCAGGGCTTAGATGTTTGGCTACCTATCAGGCCAGGAAGGTTTTTTTACAGTTTTCTGAGATGTGAATCTATTGTTTTGTTTAACTTTTTACTAAAATCTACTATTTTCAGCTAAAAGCTTCCTAACTTTCCTATTTAGTCCTAGTAATAAAACATTCCTGCTCAGTAGTAAATTTCTGGCTTTTGAAAGACTGTATAAGACATTTCTTAGTAAATGGCTTCTCTAGCAATTAGCAGTTGCTTCTGCTTTTAGTGTTCAGGTTGCTGGTTTGCTAAATGGCTTAATCCCTCTCCTTAACCCTTTCATGTGGGGGAACAGGCTAGCAGTTAGAAGCCTTTGTTTTCAGAGGTCAATGAGCATTGCCACATCTACATCATGCAAGCCATAAGCTAGATTTGGGGAGAACTGCCCCTGGTCGCCTGCCGCCGTGCAGCGGCGTCCCGCCCATATCCGACTGTGCCGAGAAATGGGTGTGGGTTAGTTCTCCACAAATCAGTGCTCATGGATCAGGTGTAAAGCGGCCTGCAACAGTTCTCGGTGGCAGTAGAACATGTGAGTCCATCTCAAAGAGTAGTCATCAAGGGGTGCACAGTACCCGGCTGTGGGTGTGGGGAGTCAGGCAATAAAGGTGGGGGGTTTTCATGTAAGATTGATTTTTGTCTTTCTCTTTTCTAGTGTTTGAAAATTTTATCTCATCTTCTAAATATTCCTTTTACACGCACAGGACAAAATTGAATAACTTCACCAAAGTTGTGCTGGGGCAGATTTTTTAGAAAAAAGTGATTTTTTTTTCTTTAATATCTCCAACTCCAGTGAGTGATTTCCTGAAATTGTGAACAGCCTTCTTATAGGACATTGATTCTCATCCTGGAGAACCATAAGAAATATGTCAGCTCCACATCAGATTACCTCAGCATGTATGGATGTGGGTTTTGATTAGTGGCATTAAAAAAAAGGCCCGGATGATTTTATGCACTGACTGAACTGAAGATCACTTTATCTGTCTCCTGCTCTACTTCCTTGTTCTAGAATTGAAGATCTTTGATTGGTGGTCTGGAATCAACCAACAAACATAAAAAAAGTAAAACCTAACAAACACAAAACAAAACAAAAAAGAAGCAACTTTACTTCTTCACTGTAGGATGATGAGTGGTGAGAGTATTTCCAAAAACCATTGCTTCTCTTTTTTTGTGAAGATGAACACTACTTTGAAATTTAAAAAAAAAAAAAAGGGAGTGAAAAGAATGTGAATTGAGGCACACAGTGGAACTGAAGTAAGTTGATGGCAGGGTCCTGAGTTATTTCCCGGTGCTCCACCTTGTACAGGTGAAGTTTCGGTGATTATAAAAAGCAGGAGACAAATACCTCTACCCGTCACAGGCACTTTGTATGTTGTCCACTGTCACAGTCACACAGGTTAACTTTTGGTTCTCGTAGGTCACCTTTTCTTTTACGCTATGAAATTATTTTTAAGAAAGACCTCTACCAAACCAACCCATTGTTCCATCTGCAGTCAGTGTTTTAGAAGAACTTTAGAGAAATTTTGTTTCTTATCATATTGGCAAAATCACACTAGTAAATTTGGCATCCACTGAAAGTAAAGCAGTTTTTGGCCAAAGACTTGCAGATAACAAATGCCATTCTTATTTTATATCCAACCAATTAAATCACTGAAATACTGACTTTCAAAGCAGTGTGAAACTATTTAGATTCTTAACCCCTTTTGACTCAGTCATTAACACCGTTTAATGCATGGCATTTTCCAAGACACATACAATTGGCTTTACTAACTAGTGTTTTTGACGAATTCTATTCACATTAGTTCTGATTGATTTTTCAATTGTAATTAAACATTGTAAATTAAAATTATTATTTTAATAGAATTGTAGTGCTCCCAACCAGCAAATACACTACTTGTGTCCTGTGTCTCACGGCTCCTATGACAAGCATTGCTGATCTGTCAGACTCCCTTTCTCCCCCTCCCACACAGCCTCAGGATCCTCCTCAACACCTTGCTTAGCAGCAGCTACCATAAATCAGAGGTTGCACCCACGTCTTACCTGCCATCCTGATAAATGGGATGCTTTATTTTTTGATACTCTAGGAAAGCTTGTTATCTAGCTCTCCTTTATCAAGGATCTGCACTGTTTCTTGATTTTGGGAATCAGAGGCAAAACACCCAACATTACTGTCTGTGCTTTCCGAGGTGTTTGTGCACATTGATTTCAAGGTGGAGGGGAAGAGTATGGTGAGGAAGCAGGTGTACTCCAAAGCCAGACAAAGACATTACAATAGGGAAAATCTTAGCTTAATAGCTCTCATAAACATAGGTGTAGAACTCATCAACAAAAATTAGAATTTTTTAATTCTATGTCTGTGAGTATATGGTATAAACAGCTAATTTTAATTTTAGAAGTCCTTATTATTCATAGGATTTTTTTGCTTATTTAGTGTTTCAACCCTCTTATTTTAAAATGAAAATTTAGCAAAAACATAAAAATTTTTATATACAAATACCATAAATTTATCCAATAATCTATTTTACCTAGTATTGATTGACTTCCGACCATCTTTAAAATCATTATAAAAGTTTTACTATATGGATTAAAAATGGTTATGGCCATGTCAGATATGCATCTTGTTTTGTTCATGTTAATATTTTTAATTCCATTTATTTTAGAGGGATACACCACCTTTTTGAAAAATTTAGGGAGTGATTATTTTTAATGTGTTTATGCATATCAGAAAGTATTGTCAATTCTATAATTGTGTGTTGGTTTATCTAGTGAACTTGACAGTTTGAACTTCCTGTCTGAGTAATTATGACATATTCTTTGGAAGTTTGTATTTACACATCCATTTTGGTGTGGATAACTTTAACTTATATTTAGAGATGCTATTTCATACATATACAAATCACTTTATTCTGCAGAGGATTTGAGAGGAAAGATGATGTTATTATGAATACTTGTTAAAATCTGTTGAAGTTTGAACTTTACAGATATGTTTTCACCCAACCATATTCGTATTTTATGTCAGCAGGATTACATTACCAATATGGAAAGACTTGCTGTTTGAGTTATAGTATTCAGGTGGCCTTTTATTAACATAAAATGTAAAACAATAGAAAGAATATCATGCTCTCAGAACTAGAAATGACGTGAGAGTGGAGGGTGTTCATGTTCAGAGGCTTTCCAGGCTAGAATTTTCGGGTTATAGAGCTTCAGTATTTTAAATTGCGTAAATGCTCTTTTGTCTCACTATTATTTCTGTCCACTGTGTTTTTAAGAACTATGTTTCTTTTGATGCACAATAAAACCCACTAGAAAAAGACTTCTGTTGAGGAACTGCATTTGTAGTGGTGAAGAGGTTCAAGTTCACGGACATGGGTGCAAATCTTGGCTCTACTAGATAGCAGTTGTGTGACATGGGGCTCAGTACACTATCTCACAAATGTCTTTGCTTCTCCTCCTTAATAATGGGAATGATGGGAGTTTTAAGCATAAAACATATATTTTTGGCCTGTCCCTGCATCACAGCAAGTGCCACGTAAAACAGCTGCTGCTGTCATTCTCAGCATTAATACTGTTCACAAGTGACGGTCTTCTAGAATGTTCATGGGGTCATTACTGGTACTCATAATTTTGTCATTTTTCTGGTGGCCAGCAATGTCTACAACATCTAAAACAGAAGTGTTTGGAAACATACTCAGATTACAGGAACATAATGGGAGGAGAATTACTAATTTAATAATATTCATAAGGTATAAGTTTTATTATCAAAGAGTAAAGGGTTACAGTCTTTGAATTAAGAAAATCACCAAGATACTAAGGTTTATTTTAGGAATTTTCTTCCTTGTGCCTAAAACAATGGGATATTCCTTTTTTAATTTAATTTTATTGTTGTTCACGTACAGTTGTCCCATTTTCCCCCTGTTGCTCTCCCCTGCCCTACCCCATTCCCATCCAAATTTGTGCCAAATACCTTAGAAATATTCCAAAACCTTGCACTGTAGCAACAAAGAACTTCTGCTTCAGACTGACAACTAGGCAATGATTTATTACAGTATCTGCTTTTAACATTATTTTGTCTGGAATGAATAGAGCAGTTGAAGAAAGTCCATCCATCTTATTGTTCATTTGACATGTATGCCACATTAAATGTACCTTAAAGAAGCAATATATATAAATAAGAATTTCTACTTAATAGTGATGATTATTCATCAGGAAGATAAATCTCTTGACAATAATACAAAAGGAATTCTGTCAAGCAATGCCAAATGTCTGTTAAATTTAAATAAAACATATTTTTAAACCTAAATGAATTTTCAAAGCAAATATTTTACCTTCACTTCTTTCCAAAAGTTAGCGTGACAGAATGTGTTCGAGTTGATCGCTTCAGCAAAACTATCACTATCTCCCAAGCAGTCCTCTCTGGCTTAATCACGGATGACATTCGATATGAGAAATTAGTAGAAATAGGATGTGCCCTCCTCACTGTTAATGTTTATCAAAAAGGTGAAAAAAATTGAGCAGCAAGTAAACATTTTGACAAATACATTTTTTTGTGCTTTCCTGCTGTTAGAAGGAGTTTGTTTGTTTTTAAAGTGATTTGGGGAAGGAGAGAGCGAATAGAGTAACTGAGGCAGGAAGAATACCTTGGCAGAATTACACATTTTTTTCTGAAAATGTAAGATCTGAATAAAAAAGATCTGGCCTCAAATTTAGAGCCACATAGTAAATGAGACACTGTGCATTATTAACAAATGATCTCTGTCTGTATTTCTTTCTTGAACTTCTTACTTATTAGGTTTAATTTCATTTCAGATTTATTTATTGGAAATTGCAGGGGAGGTTCTGTCACAATTGTTAAAAATAGATTTTGGAGGCATAGGAGAATTCTGCTTCCTTTTAACATTCACGGTATACTTTTTAATATTAAACTGTTACCAATATGCTACTGTTACTTACTAGTTAGTTGATGTTTTCAATATACAACTAAGATACTACCCTTCTTTGTAAATTAGTGTTTAGCTTCATGATTGTCTCTAAATACTTAAATGTATTAGACCTGCAGACTTAACTTTCAGTAAACTTGTAGATGCTGCATAAACTAGTCTTTCCAGGATTCTAATTCAGAATTCTTACTGCTCGTGAAAAAAGATCAACATTGACCCAGTTGGTTGTTGTTGGATCACAGAGACCTCTTGGCATATTAATCCTAGCAGTTGCTGGCCGTTTGGCTATGTTACACAGAGCCCTGCAACACTCTTTCCAGGCTTTCCAGTTAGAGAGGGAGGTGGTGCTCGTCTGAACGTTTCACACAGGCTGTGTGTCTGTTTTCACATGAAAGGAGCACGGTAGGAAGGGTGTACCTGGTGACCGTCAGGAGCTGAGTGTCCACAGAAGGGACAGGATTCCCCAGGTGGACACTGCTGTGAAGGGGGTGGGGGTGGAGGGATAAAGAGCTTCATTACTAGGATGCTACAAAAAAGAGAGACTGCTTTTATGCTAACTGTTAATTGTACAAAGGAAAACTACATTTGCAGAAGTTTTCTACTTTAATCTGGCCTTATCCATTAAAGATGATAGCATGAATGCAATTATATGGCTGAGAGGTAACTTTTACAAATTGTATTAACATTCTCACCATATGTAAAAATTGAAACTCAGATTTTAATTAGCTCAAGCATTCAAAAATAACTTCTGAACTGAGATTATAACTAGGTTTCTTCATTTTTATCCTACTATTGTTTCAAATTAGATTTTACTATGTCGACCAGCACTAAGTCCACTAGAATGTATATTTAATATTTTTAGAGCGGAAAATGAATTAAAGAGTTCTCTTTCCCTGTCTAGTTTGTATTCTTATTTTACTTCTGTGAAAACTGAGGGCCAGTAAATTGCCCAAGGCTGTGTAACTAGTTCAAGATGTGTTTTAACATTACCAGGTCAACCATGCACGTTAGTGGCCATTCTAGTATTCAGGTCATTTTTGAAGTACAAGGCCTGTCCAGAAGGTATCCACCCATGTAATATGAAAAACAGAGACATTTACTGAAGAAGATACAAGAAACAATGTACATACAACAGTGACACCTCAGTCCCCTTCAGATAGGTACCTTGGGACCTTACGCAGTTCTCCCAATCGCCATCATCTGCTCTGTTGTATTTTCTTGAATTTCATTAATGGTCAGAATCTCTTCCCTTTCAAAACTGATCTTAGTTTTGGGAAAAGTCAGAAGTTGCAGGGAGCCAAATATGGGCTGTAAGGGGGCTGAGTCACCTGGGTGACTTGATGTTTCACAAAAAAACTCTGCACGAGACATGATGCATGAGTGAGTGTCTTGTCACGATGAGGCTGCCAATCACCAGTTGCCCAAAGCTGCAGCCTTCTGAATCATCCTGGTAGTTTTCACAGAGAAATGTTTAAGCCTAAAGCAAAATTTGACACAGATTTGTTACCCTACTTGCTCAGTCATTTTGAATGTGAAGGCCACACAGTACACCTACTCTGTCAATGGCAGCTACCACCCCCACTGACCAGTACAGTAAAGTCATCATTGTTCACACATGCGCATTCCAGTCCACTCTCCTTGGCTGCCAGGTCACATTGATGTCACACAAACCATTCTTGTTATATTAACAATGGCTGGACTTTTTCTGGACAGACCTCCTATACTCTTTCAAAATTGCCTGATCTTGTGATTTGCGTTCCTTTTTAAAGGCATTAAATAATGAATTAAATGTTGATATAAGTTTTTAAAATGCCAGGAACCATTTTTATTTTTTTATTAAAATATAGTTGGCATACAATATTATATTAGTTTGAAGTGTACAGCATAGTGATTCAATATTAGTTTGTGTGTTGAGTAGGTCGATGTAGTGTTTGACCCTATTACATGGGTAATCATACGAAAGTCAGGCTGTCTAGAAAGGTAGTTATATGTTCCAGGAATGTGCTGATTTTTGTATTAATAAGTTGTGTGTGTTAATATTTATGATGGCATAGAATTGCTCCCTTCCTTGTATCGTATATTAACTTTTCTTCTGATAATGATGGTAATATTTGGTGATGGTAGGATTTGTAAAAATATCACATATGTGGATATATACTTATATACATACTTATATACACACTTATACATTATTTTTAATCCTTACCTGAGGATATATTTATTGATTTGGGCGGGGGGAGTGGGAGGGGAGAAAGAAGAGAGGGAGGGAAAGAGAGAGAGAAACATTGACGTGAGAGAAAGCTTGATTGGCTGCCTCCCAGACACATCCCGACCGGGGATCAAGCCCACAGTCTAAGTATGGCGCCCTGACCAGGGATCAGACCTGAAACCTTTTGGTCTGGGAGGCAACACTCCAACCAACTAAGCCAGCCAGCCCGGCCTGACACATACGTATTTTAAAGTGTGAAATTTTTTGGAAAAGAAGCAAGAAAATAAGGCTGTCCCAGTTAGGTAGGCCAAGAATTTCCAGCTCTAAATTAAATCCTAGTATGCAAAGAGTGATTTTTTTCTCCTCTCGTACATGTATCTGCTCTGGATGATTCCTCGGTTATAGGGAAGACTACCAGATTATCTACTTGTCCTGTGTTCACACTCCGTACTCCTTACCCCAATAAGTACACAAAACACAAGCTAACTTTGTATTTATTGCTTAGGTTTTAGCTTAGCTCTCCTTTCCGCTTGCATCCCTCGGCCATTTCAGCTTCGGATAGGTCCATTCTGATTTTCAAGCCTCTGTTCTTTCTTTCATTCTGTGTTGGAGTTTATTTGATCAAATTTTCAGCTTTCAGGCTAACAGCTTATAAACTAACGGCTCTTAGACCCGTGGATTCCTTTTAAGTTCCAACCACCTGAGAAATTTTCATCAGTTTTTCACCTTCGAAGGGATAAAATAATTGTTCTTGGTGAGCAAAAATGTCTTACTGTTGTTACATGTAAAGCACAGATGTACATACAGTACCTAAATATGTACAGCGTGCCTGTGGTTTAGAAATCCCACAGCTGCAAACACTCGGGGAAAATTCCTTAGAAAGCCCCTTAGCTGGCAGTGATGAAAAGGCTGAGAAACACTGTTGTGCAGCTGTATAAGCCCGTCTGTTTCGGGCGTTCCCACTTGGATATTACTTAAAACCTTCAAACTCGGCTTGTTCATAACTGAAGTGACTTTTTCGCTGCCCACCCCACCCAAACTGTTCTCATCCTTTCTGGCTCGTCTCACCTAACGGCCCCGCCTGAGCCTCTGTGTCCCCTCTGCCCCGTTATCTTTATTCCCCGGCATTCCTGAGCTCAGGCTGTCCTTCCCCGGCCCGGATTGCTGCTGCAGCTCCTCAAATTACTCTTCCTGCTTCTGCTATTACCCTTGCTCCGGTCTTTTATCCACACTACCGCACAGGGAGCATTTTAGAATGTACATCTGGTCATCTGCTTAAAAACTCCAAATTTTTAGGGGTCAAAATCCTATTTCCATTGCATGGCCTACCTTTTCTTTTATTTTCTTTATTTTTCTGTCCTTCCAGATTTATATCGTTTCACCCGCTCGCCCTCCCAGACACACACATGTATGTTGGAGTCTGGCAGATGCCTCCGCTGTGCCATTTTCTGCCTCATTCATGGCTGTTTGCAGCAGCTGCCCCTGCCTGTGATACTGAGCTTTTGACGTTTTCTTTCCTTCCCTAACCCCATACAACTTCCTCCCTACCAGTTTTCAATTTAGACATCATGTCCTCCTAAATGTGCTTTGTGATTAGTTTACTCTACTTACTATTTGACACACCAGGGTACATACGTATTTTCCATTCCTGTGTTTTTTTCACTAAACAGCTTCTTGAGGAATGACTGTGTCATCTGTGTGTCTGCAGCTCCCACAGTAAATAGTGTGCATTCTATCTGAATGCACCAAGTGAACAAAATGACCAAATGTGGGGGTGTTTTAAAAAACACTATTGCATTGACTTTGAGGTTTTTCTGTTTTCTTAGGTACTTACCATATTTTTTCCCCCATAAAATGTTGCATACCAGATTGGATTAAACTTACTCCTTCTTTTCAGTTAATGTTAATGACTCTGACCAAACAACAACATGTAAAGAGTAGTGTTGCAAGTATTTAAATATTTGCTTTTCAAAAGTAGAATTGACTGATGTTACTCTTTTATTCTTATCTAGAAAATACAGTATTAACATTATTTAATAGGCAGGTTATCAAAATATGTTTGACTGTGTTTTTTCTATGTCTTGTCCCATTTAGCTAAAGGACACGAAGTCAGCAGATCAGAAAACAACACTACTTCATTTTCTGGTGGAAATATGTGAAGAAAAGTACCCTGATATTCTGAATTTTGTGAATGATTTGGAACACTTGGACAAAGCTAGCAAAGGTTTGTGTTTTATAGAAAACATCCCACTATTCTGGTTCTTAAAGACAGAAAATAATGCCTTTTATTTGAGCATGCTTGCTATTCTGTCACAGTGTTTTCATACTGAATGCATCATTTTAAAAACAGAAGTTGTAGAGCATTTGTTTTATGAATTGTCATTATTGGAGCTATGAGTCTAATTTGATTAGATGACAAGGCCCTATATTTTAAAATCTGATGTTTTGCAGTTTAAACCTTGGGAGCACCTGCCAGCCCCCCTCTGCTGGTGAGCCTGCTCCACTGATAGCCAGTGTCACGCTCCCGTGAGTCAGTGTCGCTCACAGGCACCTGGGGGACTATTGTGTGTCTGAGCCAAGCACTAGTAACCAGTCTCCTGGTGCCCGAGTCCTAAGTTCACCTCCAGCCTCCTTGCAGGCGGGGCCTGCTTTCTTTGTCCAAGAAGACACCAAACTGCCAGAGATTCAGCTCACTCCTTTTCTAACCTGCTTCTAGCCCTGCCTGTGGGTTTAGATCAGGTTATAAACCATCACAGAAAGAGTTAGGACCTATTATTAATACTTGGTTATAATATAATCAATTGTAATTTTTTGATTAGTTTTTATTTTTATATCATGTTGATCCTATGGGGGGGCTTGAATTGGCTCACGACAACCCATTTATAAACACACACTTGTATGAAGATACACAAATGTGCGCATGTGCGTTTTGGAGGACAGTTCACTTGAAATGGTGACTGTCTGTTCTCTGTCTGTGTCGAGCACTGGTCAGTAGCAATGTCAAAGTAGTTTGTCATTTGTTTATTTCCTTAAATTTGGAATTTGTCAACTTAAAGAAAGATACTTTATTTTTTCCATATTATAGTGAATACTCCTTAAATCAAAAAATTTACTTTTATCATTCCCTACCCCATTTATATTTTTTTCCTCTACGAAATGGGGATTGTAGTAATTTATCTGCATAAAGGCATGTGATTCGATGAAATGATATATTCCTTGACACTTTTTCCTGAGGTGTATGTTTTTGGGGGTGAGGGCGGATGCTGGAAATATTGGTCTGGATTTTTAAGACCAAAACTAAACCTTTAACTTTACTTTTCACTCCTGCCTCCCAATGCTCTAATGATAATTGAATTACTTACTTTGTCTTTGTGCTACCTTGGTGTAAGAATAGTGTGTGTGTGTGTGTGAGAAATTTAAGAATGAAAATAATTGAAATTATGTCATATATTAAACTGTGAGATAGGACTAAAGGAAATAGAGAAAAAAAATAAAAATTAATTCAGTGACACTCAAAATAGTTTTTATATGGTCAGTTCTTTAACTTAGGGAAGGTGACTTTCCTAAATGACATTTCTGAAATTTTAGAGTAAAATGTGAATTAACAAATGAAAAAAATTGAAAATTGGTGTTCTTGATGAACATTATCCTTGATAAGTAACAGACTGGTAGATGAAAAAAGTGGTGCAGAGTGCCTTGAAATATAGTGAAAGTTTCCTTTTTTTTTCTCCCAGTGAAAAGATAGTTGAGTAGTTAATAGCTCATGTCAACATTAGGCATTGAGCAGGAGTTAAAGCCGTGCACATGTTCCGCTCATAGCAGTTTGTATTTCTGATCGCTTCACCCTCTTTCCTGCTAGTCCTAAAACTTAACAGTAAGCCTGGACATACTTCTCTTGCAGATGCAGTTTGTATCACAGAATTTATTTTCTGGCAGTTTTTGCTTGTAAATTAAGTTTTTGAGTCATTTGATTGTATGTAAAATGCTGTACATATATTACAATATTTTACTTTTCAAAACTATTTAACTTTCATAAGGTCTTGCAAAGTTGTAACTTGGTAATTAGGTTCTTTTGTTTGTTTTCCTTTTTGGTGTTTCTGTGGGGCAGGCAGGACAGGCCTTGGGGGTTTTAGTTTCCATCTGTTATAGCAGAGGAACGCATATGTGGATGGGTCAGCAGATACCGCTAATGTGTTTCTCAGGGAGCAGCAAACTTCATATTTGAGATAGAATAGCCACTACTGAGATAATTTTTTTATAGTGCAGGTGATTGTGCAGCATAATTTCTTTCTATGCTTATATTACCCTATTAATGCATGAAATTTTGGAGGAATAAATGTAACGTTTTGGATGAAATAAGTCAGTTTGCTTTGGAGTATTTCAGTGCTCTTATTATTTAAAAGTTTCTAGATTTGGAATCTCCATAGTGAGCTATCTCATGAATTAAAAAGTACCTTTGTTTTTTGAGACATAACAAATCTTGGCCATTAGGTACTCTTGGATCAGCAGGGGGAACTTTCATTGCAACTAATGAGCTTACCCGGATGACAATTTTCAAAAATCTACTTCATTAGGGCTGCTTCTTTTCTGAGAGATAATAGCTTACAGCTTATCTGTTGTATTTCAGTGGAAATATTTCAGGTCATTATTGTATTTCTGTATATGATTGTGATAGTTCTTTCCTTTCTGGACTTCTAAGGGTTGAATACATTTTCCCTTGTCTAAACAAGTGAAATTAATGAACTCTAATCTATGAGGGTTTTATTGATTATTTCACATGACCCGTTTCATTAAATTGGAATGATGTTTTTTTAATGAATAGAAAATATGACAAAACTGTGGAGTTCTTGGTGTATATTAAAATGGAACAAAGGTAAGTTTACAATGTCACCTTGTTCGGCCCTGTCGTTCGTAGTGTTATCATACCTCTAGCATCTATTTCACTATTCCCTAGATAGTCAACTCTGAATTCTAGAAGTGCCATGTGAGTTCACTCTGAAACTTACTCACTCATTCATTAAACCAGCATACGTTGTGTGATTAGTCTGCGCCAGAAACTGTGCTCTTGTCTTGCCGCTGATCCAGGGCGTAGTTTCTGACTTAGTGCAACTCTGGCTCTGTCCCAGCTGGCTCCTCCCTGTTACTCTCAGTGCCCTTTACTCCCTCCTCTCCGGTGCAACCTCTAAGTATTGCTGTTGTTATTCGCCTACTACTGAGTCCTTCCCATTTTTTCTCCCCCTCGACTCTCCTCAGGTAGTCTCTTCTGGTCCCAAGGGCTTAAATACCATCATGATATTATGACTCACACACTTTTCTCCGACACTTTTCTTCTAAGCTCCACACTTGTAGATTCATCAGCTTACTTGCCATCTCCAGCTACATCTCAATTTGTAGATCACAATATGCCATAAAATGTGGCTGTTGATTCCTATACCCTGAACCTCTCCTGCCCAAAATTTAATTACTTGAGAAAATCTTCCTTAGCCCCCTTCTTTCCATTCCTTTTTCTCATCTGCCCTATCTTTTCACCACCTTTCACCGTCTCCATGGAGAGCTCTGTGGTAGATTCTAAGTTAAATCTATGGAAGTGGCAGCTGTGGCCTGAAGTGTTTAGTTTTCTCTTTCATTAAGTAACATGTAAATATCACCTTCTCTGTGGTGCCTTTTCCTGGTCCTTACTGGGAACCTCACCAAAGTCTCTGTGCATTCATTCCACTTTGTCCTTAAGGATAAATCTATAGGTCTTGCAGAAAATCTTAGACCACTATTTAAAAGCTCCTACTATATATTAGAGACCATTTCTGCAACTGCTGGGAATGTAATTAGCTTCTAGAGAAGGGCAATATCCAATGTATTATCAGAATGGATTTAATGGTCACCCATTTTTATTTTTGTCACATTTTTGTTTCCACATTTGTAGCTTTCAGAAACATTCTTTGATATATTTGGTTTTTTTCCTCTCCACTTTAAAGACCTCTCTGCTTTTAAGGCTCTATTTGTTTGCTTTTAGCTAGTAATTTCTTGGTCTAATCCAAATATTTGTCTATTCAAATATATCTCCTAGTTTTCAATTCCTCCTGACTTTCCAACATTTTATGATAAATGCCTTACTAAATACCAAATGTTTGTCTTTTATTCACCTACTGTGAACACTTAGAACACTTAATTTCCAGGTGGCTGCCACCTGGAAACTGCAGAGTGTTTGAAAATTTCAAATTCATCTGCAATAACAAGCACAAAGCATTTTCAAAAGCTTCCATTAACCTCCTTTTGCCATAGACCTCCCAAAATGTCAATTAAAATTTATTAGTGAGTTTTTATTTATATATAGAATATATATTTTGAATATTCAGTATTAGTAATTCAATTACATTTTATATTTTAAATGTATATTGTTAGTTCTCTAAAATATTTATTGTGCAGCAAGTTAACAACCTAGGTAACATTGTGTCAGGTAAAACCATTGTGTCGTGGAGGCTGTAGGTTGGGGCCCCATAATTTTCTGAGATAAGTAATTCATTCCATGTCTTAAATCAGTTGTAGAATATTAAAGTTTTTGAAAATACACATTATTGTACATTTCTCCCAATATAGTGAAGTAATTTGATAGTACACATTGTTGCTGGGAGGGCATTTATATTAAAATAATTTTGTTGCAAAGACAAACATGTAAGATATTGCTTTCACTGAATTGTCAATAAAACACAAAAAATATCTATATGCTCTTTTGGGCTGAATTCTGTCCCAATGCAATGAAGCCCTAACTACATGCCTGAGAATGTGACTGTATGTAGGACAGGGCTTTTAGAGGCAATTAAGTTAAAATGAGCCCTTTAGGGTGGGCCCTAATTCACCCTGACTAGTCATCTTACAAGAAGAGGAAATTTGGACTCAACAGAGAGACACCCGAGATGTGCACACATACAAGACCGACCACGTGAGAACACAGCAAGAAGGTGGCCCTCTGCAAAGTCAGGAGAGAGGCTTCTGAACAAACCAGACCTACTGAATCTAGAACTTTGAGGAGATAGACTTTTGTTTAAGCCATCCAGTCTGTGGTATTTTGTGATGGTATCCCTAGCAAAGCAATACACTAACTTTTCTGGCTTAGAGATTTTTGGCTACAGAATAGAATAGTCTACCTGAATGATGTTTTTACTTTATCAGATCAGTTGAAGAAACAGTCATAGACCTGCTGTGCAGATTGTTCTTTGACTAGTAATCAATTAGGGGATATCAAAGGTTCTTTTACAAACCATGAATTATCACAAGATTTTAAATAATTACAAGTAAGTCTCAATTCCTTTTTTTTTTAAATAGACATGACACATAAATTAGTACATGTAGAAGGAAACATTGAGGTATTCTTAATAAATATATTTATGAATATGTACATTTAATTTCAGGGTTAGATCTATGGCATCGCCTAGATTTTATTTTAGAATGCATTCATTTATACTGAGTTGTACCAAGTCTTTGTTTTTTGTTTGTTTGTTTTTGCCTTTTAATGACTACATACCAATGTATACTTATTTGCCACATCTCCCTGTTTTGCTAATATAATTGTTGTCATTTTATTATAAGTAATTAGCTGATAAAGGCTAGTTGAATCATCTTTTGACACTTTCCAAAAGAGGAGAGATGGATGGATGGTTGCCTATGTCCTTTTCTCCCGCTACCCTGTGGAAACAGTGTAGGGATCTGTGTTTCCTAGCTCGGGCACGGGTTTTACAGGTCGGTGGTAGAGTAACAAGCTATGTCCATAAAGCTGGTCTGTGACTTCTATGTAGTTGGCCTCAGTGATCTAATCTGACAATCTGCAGCCATCTAATAACTATACTTAGGAACCATAATTTTAATATTATTATAAGTCACATATGAAAAAGCTAAACTTTTAAAAATTGCAATTCACACATATTTTTGCATATACTTACTAAAAGGGCAACGTCTGTAAAATTAACACCTGCATGGTGTACAGGTCGGGAGCCACGAGGCCCAAGTTGTCTGGTGAACAGCATTTTGTTTTAAATTCTGCCAGTTTATTTTCAGGGATTATCTATGAAGAGTTGGCATGAGAAATTTAAATTGGAGACTTTTGTGCAGTATTTTATAGTGCAAATATGAACTATTTTGGAAAGCAGTAGATAGGAATTTCAAAAGAAATTGCCAAAATGCCTATAAGGATGAAGGACTCTGTGGACTGACATTGAAGAACACCGGGCATGGAGGAACCACTTGCAGCTGAAGATTGTTTTTTAAGATACTGAGCTAGGAACATTTCCTGAGTCGGCTGGTGCTTGGGCTGATAGATGATGATGAAGAAGAAAACTACATTGGGAAGACCTCTATATCTTTTTGGAGGTTAGCAGACGGAAAGTGGCATCAATACAGCATTAATCTTTTCAAGAAACTAACAGTTTACAGTGTTTTCAGATTTTTGGCCAGCTGCAGATTTGAAATAGCTACTCAAACAGTTATATCAGTGTCACCTACGAGCCATAGCTAACATCAAGTAACAGGGCAGGGTCAGCAGTGACGACCAAGGTCTTGGAGCTCTCTTAGACTGCTGGCTGTAAAGTTATATTTACTGCACCTCAGTTTTGCAACCTGAAGTGGGAAATTACAAACAAGGTAGGTGAAAGAAAATTTCAGAATGAGAGCATTCTTAAAGACAGCTTAACAAAGCAAATGTGTATACCACAAAGAAATCTAGGCATGGATGGGAAAAGCACATTCACGGCAACGTGCTGGATCCGACTGTGCACAAGGCTGACGTGGGACCAATGAGGAGGCATGGAGTCGATCGGATGCAGCGGGTAGAATTGCCCGCTCTGTTTATGCAGCTTACAGCATGTTGAATTAGTAATTATATTAGTTTTGTAAGACTGCCATAACTAATTACCACACACTGGGTTGCTTTAAATGACAAATTTTTCAACTACCTGTTGAGGAATACAGAAGTCTGAAATGAAGGTATCAGTAGAATTGGTTCTTTCCGCAGGCTCTCAGGGAAGAACCATCCAGTGCCGCTCTCTGAGCTTCTAGTAGCTGCCCCCAGTCCTCAGCGTTTTTCTGCCCCATCTCCTACTGCCGTCTCTGTGTCACTGTGCCCTCCCCGCTCCTCATAAGGACACACCAGTCATTTCCTTTAGGGCACACCCTAAATCCAGGAAGATTTCTCAAGATCCTTAACAGATTCCCTCTACAAAGATCCTATTTCCAAATAAGTTCTGAGCTGCTGTGTAGACATGGATTTGGGGGGGACACTATTCAACTCGGTCCTCTGTTGTCATCCTTGTCATCAGTCCCGTAACTGACGGAGGTAGCATGATCGTCTTTGAGTATTAGGAAACAGCTAAGGGAAATTACACTGATAGGTAGATATGGAAAACATTTATCATTATGTCGTGAAACATTTTGGTGTTTAACAGTTGTTGTTGATGAGCTTATGGAGCGCCCTTTTCTTTTCATCCTCTACCCTCCCCTCCCCCTCCCCCCAACCCCCACCTCCCCC